>JAOWAR010052229.1:0-13053 GCA_028571005.1 Clathrina lutea
GTGTTTGACCTGCATGTACACACCTTATTAACACTGACAAGGAAGCATGGCTTTTCTAAATGGCTGCTGTAGTATTCATGCTATGACCATTTTCTTTCTCCTTTTTCAAATTCATGGTGAAATTTTACAGAGCAACATCAATGCAATCAGTTGCCAGGACAGACCTAATATTTTTGAGTTCTGTTTTGTGCCTTGTGGTAAGCATGTCCTCGGACCTGTCAACGGGAAAAGAAATCGAAATCACCTGCAGCGGCTTGCGATCACGTGCTACCATGTTCGCGTCATGTGCCGACATATCTGGGGTACTACATGCACTTGGTAAACTGTGAAAAGCAATTGCCGCGGAACTTGTCCGAGTACTGTGTGAAAGCAAGCAGCGAGAAGAGTGACTGTGATCATAGGAATGAGACTGGATAGCCTATCTAAATCTGGTCAGTTTCAAGGTCGTTCTAGCCCTAGATAAGTCACACCTGCTATATCTCAGGTGATAAAAGTCACACCTGCTATATCTCAGGTGATAAAAGTCACACCTGCTAAATCTCAAGTAATGAAAGTCACACCTGCCCTATTTCAGGTGATGAAAATCATACCTGATATACCTCAGGTGATAGAAGTCACACCTGCTATATCTCAGGGGATAAAAGTCACCTGCTATATCTCAAGTAATGAGAGTCACACCAGCTATATTTCAGGTAATGAAAGTCACACCTGCCATATTTCAGGTAATGAAAGTCACACCTGCTATATCTCAAGCAATGAAAGTCATACCTGCTACATCTCAGGTAATGAAAGTCACACCTGAGATATACAGGTGATGAAAGTAACACCTGCTACATCTCAGGTGAAAAAAGTCACACCTGCTATATCTCAAGCAATGGAAGTCACACCTGCTAATCTCAGGTAATGAAAGTCACACCTGCTATTTCTCAAGTGATGAGTTAGACCTGCTGTACTTCAGGCGATGAAAATCGCACATCTCTTAAGCAGCCAGACGTAAATAGTGCAGGACAAAAGGCTACAGTTAGGTGCGAAGGGTGATCCGGTCCTAAGGAATAATAGAGTGAGCATACTAGCGCGCAAACTAGCGTACAAGTCAGGAGGAAGAATGAAACTAGAATTCTGAGATGGCAAGGTGCAGCCTTGGGTGACTGAGTCCGTGGTCTCAAGTGACGCCAGATAGCTGATATTTCGCGCTGTGCCTGCATTTGGTGACAAGGCTGCACCTTCAGTTGTGTTTTGGGTTTGGCGCTTGTCGCTGTCGATTATGGCGATCTTCTCGGAGAGGCAGAGGTCGCACTTCTTGGAGGCGTTCCTGCACGCTTATATATGTAATATATATATAGCTGAGAAAAGAAGAAAGCTACGTACACCAGACATCACGCAGAAATCTTGATTTTCCTGACGACGTTTCACCCAGTACTCATCAGAGAAATACACTGGGATAGACAAAGGAACCAACAAGAGCTACAAGCTACCGCTCAAGAGGCTCTCGCGATCGGCAGCTCGTTGGTTCGGTGCTAAACCGGCGCGACTGAGAATTCCGGCTTGCCGGTAAAACCCTTGCCTCGTGTGCAAGGTTTCTCCTTACGCCTTTCACATTGCTCTCGCCATTCATTCACGCCTATTCACGAGTGCCCTTGTTGATTCGCAGTCCGCACACAGGGAACCGCGAACGGTTACCTAAGCCCTCGTCTTTCTCTCCAAGACAACGAGCGGTATAAGTGTTATGAACAGGATCCTGATGTAATACTCCTAAGAGTACCCGACTCTTTGTATCGCGTTTCTTTACTCTATACGTAGAATCTTTAAATATTTAGTCCGTTTCTTCCTGATAATGAAGTTTCGAGATCAGCAAAGAGCACATGGTGTGATAGGAAGGCTGGAACTGGCTCTGAATCTGCGTTCGCCTTTCCTTCTCATGAAGAAGCCAAAAGCCTGCGCCGCCGCATTCGACCACAAACACGACGTCGACGTTAGATAGCTGAGACCATAACCTACTGGTTGTTTGACTAATCCTGATTTAGAATCCCTGGTAACAGAGCTTTAATGGTGGCACGTTTCAGGTAAGACCCACCGCTTGGAGAGCGACGGACTTGGCTGTCCCTTGCGTTCAATCATCAGCCGCAAACAAGGAGGTGGAAGGAGACCTCTCGATCCTCTTAAGAACTTGATAAGACGGACATCCATCTGTCTCGGTCCATTTCACTAGACGCGTCCTTCAAAACCTCAGGAGAGCCACACCGTCATTGTTCTCGAGCTTAGATTATCGGATTGACGGGCGCCAGTCCTGATCAGACATCCGTTAAGTGTTGTTGAACGAACAAAAGACGGAAACGCCTCTTGATATATTCAAGTATGGCATTTGCGAGTGAGCAGCTGACGCTGAAAAGAGAATGGGGACTGCATGGGAATTGGGCAGGAATTGATGTAAAATCTTCACTCTTCCGCGGGGCTTTAGCCTCTAATTCCGTTCATTTCGAACTCGCCCCCACCCCCCTCCCTTTCCCCCAATCTCGTTCATTCAATTCATCGACCACATCGATCAGATCCGTGATTCAATCGATCAGAACACCATAATCTTGGCTATCAAGGAGACCCGGTAGGAACTTAGAGGAACCTCGAGAAAGAGATATCTTTGTGAAGCTGCAGGTGGTACATGCTGAGGAATATCGATCTTCCCAAGGATGGCGCGAATCACGACAAGCCAAAGGACAAAATTATGCACGGCAATCCAGAAAATTTTTGCGGTAAATTATTATTATTATTATCTACTACGCACAATATCCAGAGAAAAGACTAGTTTCAAGGGCGAGATGTGTAGGAGAGGCGCGTGGATGGGAAGATAGGGATTTACTCAAACGTCAGCGAAAACGTAGTTAGCTTATCAATGGAGAAGACGGAAGATTTGGAGGGTGGCGAGATACGTAAGAGCATTTAGCTCAAGAGGGTAGAAAGTGAGAAATGCCGCTCAACAGGAGCTTGAGAAAGGGAGACTTTCAATGCTGAGGGGGGAAAGTTCCACGTTGAATAGGCTGTGTAGAATGGGGAGCACTTTGGAAAGTCAGCTCTTGGGCGAGGCAGTCTTACTGAGCCGCCACGCAGACCCACGTGGTGAGTAGGAGAAAGTGTATTGGAGAGCCATGATGCGATGGCATCAGTCAAATTAATGCTGCAGATGATGAATCAAGCCTGCCATGAAAGGCCTTAACGCAGAAGGGGACTTGAGCGACTTTTCGAAGTGTGCTCAGAGATGGAATACCAGCTCGAGCTAATAATAAGAGCTCAGAGGGGAGAGCGGACAAGGTAGCCATTTTCAAAACGACACGAGCTGCTTTCTTGTTCAATCGTTTCAGGCGCTTACTCTTGTGCTTTGAGCCCTCCCCAGGCTAGACTAGCGTGCTCAACTGCTGGGTGAATGCCGCAAGTGTAGAGATTGCCAAGCACAAGAGAGTCGATTCGTTTAGTCAGTCGGCAAAGGAGCCGTAATCAAATCCAAATTTCTTTTTTTTCACCCGCGGACGTGAGAGGTAGGGAGAAAGAAAAAATCGTGGCGCAGACCGGGAATTCGAACCGTGTTTGATGGCTTTCTTAGCCAAGGCTCTACCAAATGACGTATCCACGCCAGCCAGCATTCCCACGAAGTGAACTTTGACTCCATCCTCCCGCGTTGACAATCCCTCAGAGAAGAGATTCTTAACCGTGATGTTCATATATAATCTAAAATTTCGCTTTCTTTAGAATTAATTTTCCAGAATTACAGACAAGCTTGCAGTCAGTTGGTTCCTCGAGAGAAACTTAGTACCTCGCAATTTAAATGTTGTCACTTGTGTGTAGGTGTGCGTGCGTGCATGGGCAGGTGCATCTGTACGAGAGATCGAGAGTTTTAAGGATCAATTCCTACGGTAGGTTGTTCAGCAACCTATCTATATACCATGGTATACTTCTAGCCTTATTTTCGCTATTTTCAATGGAGATGTATTGCAAGGCATTTTCTTTTTTCCTGGAGAATGTGAAAAGAAGTTCCTACGCACTTCCTCCATTCCTTTTGACTGCTAGCAATCATTAATTTTACCTTAGGGCTCTCACTGCTTGGCATCGAGCACTGTGTTGCTAGCCGCTGGACTGGCCATCTCACAGAGGGATCCGATTTCACCCTCCTATCTCGAATACAGGATAGTCTCAGAGCAGCTGTTCTTCGCGATGCTCAACATTTTGAACCTTTGAATATGCGGCATGTTCAAAGAAGTCAGCAAAATAATTCCTTATTCTATGTACATCTTCAAAATAGCAATTTACAAGCATGAGCAGGAGGATGAGTGGGCTTGAAATGGGATTTTAAATATATACAGAAAAGGAGAGCGAGAGCTTAGCCACAGCTGAGATTGGCAGGATGAATAAAATTCAATTTTGTCTTCTCACCAAATGAAGATGGGGTTTAAAAGTTTTGAAAATTAGATTGTTTGAAAGTTTGTCACTCAGGCATCTTTTCTCCTTTTGAACTTTTACCTTTCTTTGTGAAGAGTTATATTTCTGCATGGTCAGGATTGAGGAAAACTGAACTGAACAGAAAATGTTGGGCGCTTCAACAAGGCTGATGAAATGTTAGTGTCGGATAAACGAAAGGGCTAGTCTCTGCCATCGTGTACATCGGTGCAGAGACGGACTCTCTTGTGACGCAGAAGAGTTGGTCCTGACCTGAAAAATCCCAACGACCATCGACGACTCTGCAGTCTGCATGACACACCTGCATGAATAACAAAATACCACAAAAGAACGCGCAAAACTTTAAGAGAAGGCATGTGAACAAAAACAAGCCAGAACAGATCATAGAAAGCGCCTATATCAGAGTTGAAAATAGGAAGTTGGTATGAAGATTCAGTTTGAGAACAAACAAATTAAGCACCCTGTGAAAGTGGACTTGAAGGAACATGTCGAAAGTTCATGGGAGGAGAACCTGCCAAGATTCATGGACTGCTTCCTGAGTTCTTTACCAAACCTTAATATTCTATATGTTTGTTTTCTCACTCTATTTTAAGCCGGGGCTTGCGGGTTCGATTCCCGGTTCGCCCATTGATTTTTTTTTCTTTCGTTGTTTCTCTCTCTCTCTCTCTCTCTCTCTCACTAGCTCTCGCACGTTTGCGGGAGCTGACAGAGACTTCAATTCGGTTGTGATTATTCTCGGCATAAGAGCCGTTAAAGCTCGCCTTCCTTTGATATACCACACTTATTGCATGCTCATTTGTATTGCTTTGCATTGTAACGATTCATGTCATTGGGTCCGGGTTGTGGTTCAGTCTGTATTTCCTTGTTCCCACTTTTCCCCTTGGTTCAATTGAGAACGTTGGCTCAAAGGCCTCAATAGTACAAAGAGAGCCTCCACACTTTTCGTAAGATAGCATCTCACGCCAAAGAACTCCCCTCCACCTTCTCCTTTCGCGTGAAAAGCAGGTGGTGGGTGAGCCCAAGGCGAATAAACCATGTACTGACAGTCACCGGCTATTCAAATAGAACACACTGACACAATGAAGCCGGCGTGTAGCAAAAGTGGTTCCTCCTGCCGACACCCGAAGACTGTTATTTCGGTGTCTACTTTACAAGACACGCCTATTCTCCACTAGAGCGAATCCCAAGGACTTCTCTTCTGTACAATAATCAACAAACAAAGGCCACAATCAAAGTTTCAACACAATGAAGGCGCGGTTGGTGTTTGAGCCTTCTGGAAATGCAGCGACTACGGGTCACTGCAGCCAGCAGCCTGGCATGAGGAGATACAACATTTCACCCGCGGGCAGCCAGACAAATCAGCCTGTTGCGTTCGCATGGAAGTACAAGTGGAGTTGGCCAGGGGGAATTGCGCAAAATTCCTCAAAAAAGCAAACCATAAGACCAGGTATGGAAAGATCGAGTGGTTTAAAGGAAAGAAAAATGCACTTTCGGCCTGGGTGACACGTTCTGGGTCGGTTCGCCTCGAAATGAATGTCAGGATAGATTCACGATGCGCTACACGAGCTTTCGTTTATTTCGCGACTACCCAAAATCAAAGTTGCAGTTTTCAACCTCCCAGGTGTAATGATTCCGACGGCATTTGAAGGCAAGTAGCGCGAGTCCCGCAATTAATTTCCATCCATGGCTTCAGGCCGATAATTAAATCCTCATAATTGCTGGCCGACCGGGCAAGAACTATTTATTTGTGGGCGGATGTAGGAAACAATCCATGTGCTCCAGTAAATTCGGCGTTCGTGTATGATGCAACTTAACACTGTTGCCGTGGGTATTGCAAAGCCAATTACGTACTTTTACTGTATATGCACACATGCGATTCAACCTGACCTATAGGTATCGATCTACGTTCGCACAAGGCAGAAAGCGACCCTGAAGCACATTCAAAATTTGCTTACCGAATGATGAGGCCCTTGGCCTTCAGCTCTGAATGGGTAAACCAAAGTTTCTGCCGACCAAAGGTCGTCCAGTAGACCTTCGAGATCTGAGGACGAGAAGAGGCTTGCCAAGTCCGAATCGAGCTCAGATGAGGATCCAGAAGAGTTGGAAGGATATGACGTCGAAGAAGCCGAAAGAGAAGGCAATTGTGTGGTCGATCTCACTCCACGTCCAGAATCTTCAGTGGCTGTGTCTCCGCCGTCTTTCTCATTCTCAAGGAGGTTGGTTAAATCTCGGATGTAGGCCGTGGCGAGACGAAGCGTCTGAAGTCTCGTCAATGACTCGTTCTCCTCTGTGGTCGGAATGATAGAGCGAAGCATCTCGAAACCGTCCATCAAGTTTTGGACAGACTTTCTTCGCCAGGGCGGACGACTAGCTCTCCGAAACGGCATGACGTGTGTGCCACAGCCAGGTCTTCCAGACGCAACTGAAGTTGCAGGAGATGAATACCAGCCACCCGATGGAACGTTCAATCCCAAAGTTGCCTCACGGACGTTGAAGTATCCCACAGACATACCCAACTCAGTCAAACAGGACACAAAAATGTGTGTGGGTAAAGATGAATCGATCAACGAGGCCTCTCTCTTTCCCCTCTCAGGCTCTCCTTCTGAGTTTAGCTCTCTCTCTCTCTCTCTCTCTCTCTCTTTCGCTTCGTCCTTCGTAAACAAGCACAAAAGCAAAATGTCAACTCTGTTCGGGACAACATCATTTATACATGCGCTGTCTGGAACGTTCCCAATTAACGTCATCTCTGCGAGGGCCCTGTCACGATCACCACGGAAAACCTTGACCATTGTCCCGAGCGACAGACAACACCCTGAACCACAAACACTGATATAGAACCTGGCTGTGGACAGGGTGTTGCTCCTACAAATATTCCGAGCAGGGGAGGACGTCAAGAGCGCCACGAGGAATGTACATCAACAGCAGATTGAACAAGTTCAGCAGAAATCTAAGTGGCAGCTTGGCCAGACACCTTTGTTGCAATGAAGGAGCTCCAACACCGTTTTCATCTGTTATTGTTCGGTTCAACCGAGCAGCGATCACCATTTTGTTTTTATCCACGGGTCACACAAAGGGCGCCGCACCGCGTCCCCTGAGTACCGTTGATTGGGTTGGTCTTTAGGCAGCCTCGTAGCGCGGTCAAGGAACTTGACGAGTGCAGCGGGGGGCCCGAGTCAGAGTCAAGCGCAAGTTCGCCGCAAGCTACGAGGTTGTGAAAAGGCCAACTCAATCGACAGAACTCGGGCCACAGCTCTAGTATCCAGGAGCTCCCCAACATGAGCAATAGTTTCAATTTCTGAGGAGTTTGAAGCCGAGTCTGCTATTTTTATTATTATTATTATTATTATTATTACTTCTTTTCACATCAATAGTCAACATTAGGCTAGTATAAAGGGTGAAGGGAAGGGAATTGCGAGTTAAACATAGGGGGTTGAGTCGTCCACGGCATTGCTTGGAGGAAGTCTCGCAATGTCTGCCATGCGAGAATACGCCGGGAAGCTGTACTGTTGAA
The DNA here is from genome assembly GCA_028571005.1 of Clathrina lutea. Lineage (NCBI taxonomy): Eukaryota > Metazoa > Porifera > Calcarea > Clathrinida > Clathrinidae > Clathrina > Clathrina lutea. Next base: position 7,955 of record JAOWAR010052229.1, read on the forward strand.
TGCGATCTACCGCTCTGGTGTAAGAGGTACCGTCACCATCGTCCAGCTCAGATTGTGACTCTGAAAAACGGGCTGTCGGAACCGTGAGCTTCGAATGACCTTTTATTACTCACTCATGACAGGCACTACTCGGCGTTGACCACGGCGGGAGGCAGCGGGTAACGCGCTTTCGGCTTACTGCAAATGCAAAGATATCAATTTCATCGTACTCAGCTCTCATTTAGGTTTTTCTACTGTGAATATCGTCATGCCGCTGCTGTTGACAAGACATCTGGTGTGGTTCTGCTTGCGTCCGCGTGACCTAAATGAGTCGCAGCGAAAAGTAAATCATGATAAACGTCGGCTCTCTATAATCAATCGTACTCATCGTAATCCGTGCCTTGTCGTCTTGGAAACCTTTCTCAGTAGTTTGCACGTCCACGAACGAAAAGGCTAACCTTTCTTCTTGTTCACCGGTGAGTAAGTGAAATGCCAAAAGTAGAATTTGTCAGTTCCCTCTTGCAGGAACACGTACGGTAGTGCGCTTCGTTGCTGCTGACAAAGAAAGGTGTCACCAACAAACTGTCAAAGATCAGCAGATTTTGAGGTTTGGATGACACTGAGTCGCTCAACTTGAAAATTGAACCCATGACGCTAGTCTGATTATGTTCAGTTCAAATCAATATTCGCTAACAATGGGTGTCGGGCATTGCGGAACAACTTGACCTCTCAATCAGGTCCTGACGCCCTAGTGCCGCACCCACAGCCAGGTACAATTTACCGGTAACCCTATCAAGCCCCAAGCCCCGTCCACGCCTCCCCATCCGGCCTATCCCTCTCCCCCGCCAACTTCCCGAGATGTTTTCATGTCGCTTTCAATGGCTGATACTTGATGCCCTTCTCTCTTTGAAGCTGGAAACTAACTTTAAATTTTGTAAATGTGCGCCTATCCTTTTTTTCTTTAATTCAAAATGCAACTCAACACCGGCAAGGTTGCCCTGGCCTTCTTCAAGCCAAACCGAAAAACAGAGCAAGACCTGCTTCAATAAATACTCCAAAACCCATGTGTAGCAGAGGGGCTACGTTACCGACGAAGGAAGGTGAAACAGAAAAAGGGAGAGCGTCGGTGCCGAAAACAGGTCAGTAAAACGACTTTCGCTTGAACCGATGGCCTCGCGACAAGGACAGAGGACTTGACATGATCGAGGTTTTATGACGTTTCTTCCAAAATTGAAAGAGTTTTTCTTGCTTATATATGGCTTGACCGTTTGGTTCTATGATCACGACGATGCTTCTAGAGAATTCCTTTTTCAGTTCTTGATTATCTTCGTAGTTGTAGCGTTTTTACTTTTAGCAACGTCTTAGCCCTTCGCGCCTCTCTTCGGTACATTTCAGGCCAGATCTAGAGAGGTGGTTAGTAGAGTGTTTAAGGAGGCTGTGTACTGCGACGGAACTGTTCGATTCCACTGGTGAAGTTGAGCCGCTAACACCAGCCAAGATTTCAAGGGGCACGAGGAATGTTGTTGCGGCTGTGTGTCCCCAGGCGTTCGCCCTATTTGAACTTTGGGGGAGGGGGCACCGGACAAAGGAAGGGTGTTCCTCTAGTCGCGGTGTGTGGTTGGGGAAGAGAGTGTGTGTGAGAGGTGTAATGTACAGAATATTGCAGAGCGTAGCTCTCTAGGCTGGAATGAAGCGAGGCCGGGCGAGAGGGTTGGAGGGCATTACAACAAACAAAGGCTAGGCAGCCCCTGTGGATCCGGAAGGAAGACAGCGAGACATAGAGAATGAAACCAGAGATAGGTACAGACGATCGAGGGAACATCCCGCCTCGTGCCATCTCTCGCCTTTCCCCAACACGCGCTCTGCAATACCCCTCTCACACATTTTCTTGTTTCTCTCTGTATTCTGAAACCTCTGACCCGGGCATGAAACCGCGGACCAAGTCTTATTCTCAGAGCACTTGCCTTGTTGAAAAACCATGCATTCCTGTAGCGTCTCATTTCAGAACATGTCACTTATTGCCGGTCGAGGCGAGCCAAACAATCCTTAATTCATGCCGACCGTGCCTTCAAAGCACTCTCTCATTGCTCTGCAGAGAAATGAGCTGCGCTGCGGGAATCGATGTCGACAGTCACTTGCAAATCCATCACACTAATGCCGGTACAAATCCGTGCCGGCTGTACCGGGAAGAGCTCGGAGTCTTACACCCAGGATTCAGTTTGGCAAGATCGCACCTCGGCACACAAATTCACACCGAAACTTCACAGCGTCAATGGCCATTGGCCTCGTGTCGGTTGTGGAACTGACTTTCTCTTTCTCAATCAGCTCCCTGTGTCAGTGATGTTCAGTGGTGGATCCAGAGGGGCCACGGCCTCCAATGTTTGTTTGTTTTTTGGTGCGACTTCCGCAGAAAAAGAACAAGACAGGCAGCGGTGTGCCCAACGTTTAAAGGCACGTAATCGGCCCGGTCGGCTATCACGGTGATGTAAACAAACAACGTAGTTTGACGTCTGTCAAGCGCCAGGATCTTTCTATTGGCGAATCGAATGTCAACCGGTCGGATTGTCTTGTTGTAGGCCTGGGTGGTTTAACTGCTTACTGTAAGCCAGTTCATCTCAGTGCAAGCACACACACATACACACACACACACACACACACACACACACACACACATTCACACCACACACACCACACACACACACCACACACCCACACGCACACACGCACACACGCGCACGCGCACACGCACGCGCACACGCACACGCACACGCACACGCACAAGCACACACACACACACACACAAACACACACAAACACACACACACACACACCAGTGTGGTTCTCAGGGTCAACTTGACATTTTTATGTTTGTTGCCATGGTTGCTTCACGGGCTCGTGTGGTTCTGATGGTGGCTTGCGACCCACAAGTGTGGCACTGGGCACTTTGCTATAAGGTGTTCAGACGTGCAGCCTCTCCGATCATGCTCTATACCTTGCTGATGACGCCTAACAAGGCAGAAACAGCTGTCGACGGTTGAGTATGGAAGACAGCCTGTCATTTTTTGACACACACCTACACACATACACATGCACACACCCACGCACACATACCCACGCACACCCCCTCCCACACACACGCCCACACACATACACACACATACACACATACACACATGTGTGCGAGCGTGCTAAAAAGATCACCAGCCAATCAAGGCGTGAGAGCTTGGGCTTTTTCAACATTCAAATTTTTCTGGGTGTCATCTGTGGTATATTCAGAGGTACTAGATGGAGATCTTTGAAGTTAATTGAAGTTCTATCTGACCAAATTTGGCTCACTAGACCAAGCACAATCCAGCACTGTTCAGGTCAAGCCCCTCTCAACATATACTATCTTTGGAAATAGTGCTATCAGTCATTCCTCCCCTGGGGCTTGTTTTTTGTTTGTTAAAGAAGGAAGCTAGGAGAGACAAGAAATGACAAGAGAAGGAAGAGGGGGCCAGATGAAAGACTTTTCAACGTTTTGCCAAAAATGGTTTCTTCAGGACGAGATAATCAAGAGGAAAAGGCTGAGGTGCTTGGGTTTTTTGTGGACCCTGGGGTAAAGGTAAGTGTGAACAGTGATGCATGATGCGTGAAAGTATATGTTGCAAGAGAGAGAGAGAGAGAGAGAGAGAGAGAGAGAGAGGAGGGCCGAAAATGTGGTGGGAGGTTAGATGTGAGAGCATCAATACCCTCATCCCTGTTCAACAACTGGAACAGCGCATTAGGTTGTTGCAGGCGACCAATCCAGCGTTGTTCAAGAAGTCGCCTCTGGAGACTATCCTCCGGTGCAGTTTGTAGTACCAAACCTAGAAAGTGATGGCCCTCAGCCCGGAAGTGCTCTGACACAAGAGTGTCCTCTTCATGTTTGATTGCAAACGATGGCGGTTCATTCTTTCTCTTAGGGCACATCGTGTCTCCACGATGTATGCGTCACTTCTAGGTCTGGTACGCGCCGCTGCAAGTTGCTGTGCCACAAGGGATGGCGGGTATCCTCTGTGCGTGAGGAAGCCCGAGAGCTCGCTGAGACGAGCGTCCGGCTCACTGACAATGGTACGGAGACGCAGTCCAAGGCCGTAGGGTAGGTTCCGGTGTGTGTGGGGCGGATGATTGCTAGACGGGAGCAGATACTGGTGTGTGTACTGGTGTGTGTATGTCGGCTTCCCAAAGAAATTTGTAATGATTCGATCGTCCTTGATGGTGGACTGCACATCCAAAAAAGGCACCGAGTTTCTATAAGCGTAGGTAAACCGGATGTCCGGATGGATGGCGTTTGCATGAGCGATGAAGCACAACAAAGGCTCTTCACCATGATACCAGATTCCGAAGATGTCATCAATGAACCTCTTGTAGAAAAATGGTGTCAAGTTCTCCGGGGCTGTAGATAGCAACTGCCCTTCCAACCAACCCAAAAATGTTTACGTAGCTTTGGGCCATTCTTGTCCCCATAGCCGTGCCGTGGATCTGGAGGTAGTGCCTCTCGTGTCTGAAGGCGTTTAGAGTCAAGACAAAAGATGCGAGGCGGATAATGTCTGCGGTTGGCGGATCTTTCGTACAGCAGTGGTCAAGTGCGACTCGGCATGCTTTCAGTCCGTCGTTATGCGGTATGTTGTAGAGACCGACAACATCCATTGTGAATAGCAGAACATTGCTCGGAAGGGGAGGCCGATCGTGTAGTTGCGTGAGAAAGTCTTTTTTGTCTCTGATGTAGGACAGCAGTGACCTGACCAACGGCGACGAAGGCACTGATTCTTTCTGTAGGGGCTCGGATGGGGCTCACAATCGGCCTACCAGGTGGCGGTGGGGTGCTCTTATGTATCTTCGGAAGCGTGTAAAAGTGCGGCGTCCGAACTTTCGTCTCAACCAGGTCCCTATAGCTGTTTTTTTCATTAGCGGGATTTTTTCGCGTATGAGGCGGACAACTTCTCGGACGGTAGCGATGTTGTCCTGTTTTGGGTCCCGGTCCAGCTTTTTGTAAAACTTCTCGGCTTGTGTGTATGTGTGTGTGTGTGTGTGTGTGTGTGTGTGTGTGTCAAAAAATGACAGGCTCTCCTCCATACTCAACCCTGGACAGCTGTTTC
>JAOWAR010052451.1:0-13051 GCA_028571005.1 Clathrina lutea
ATCCCTACTCTTCTGCTTTCTCGGACCCGTCCTGATGTCAGGCGAGAGGAGCATAGCTAGCCTTGAAGCCCGTTTTTTTTGAACCGGTGGATTGGTCTGGCAGTTACGACCGTAACTCTTGTCTGGCTAGGCGCTTTGCCGCGCAGGTCAGGATTCCGCTTTTATCTTTCCTTTTTGAGGCGTGTTTGTTGTTTACCTACACTTCCTGTCTTTAAGTCTCAAAATATCTCATTTCTTAAGTTCTCACCGCAAGAGCTCACAAGTAGATCTATGCCTCAGATGATGCAGGCCGAATACACAGGAACGTATCACTCTCGCGCAGGACTAGCGTGCCACAAACTCACTCTGTGATCTGTGCATCTGCACTGCCGATGGCTGACAACCAAAGAACGTCATACACCCTTGTTTTTGGTTGGTGTTTGAAATCGGACACAAGCCGCTGTAGCGCAGCTAGTCAGAATTTGCCTGCGCATGCACCAAGTACTGCACCAAGTACTGCATGGGCACGATACATCAGGATGCAGTTTCATTGGCTCGACTGTCTGGGTTTGGCGACTGCGCAGCCAGGTTGCTGTCCGACAGTTCTTTCTCGGAAAGGTTGGTTGCCAAATCAGTACAGTTTGTCACCCAAATTAAAGCTGGCTTCATGTTCTGGTCGCTAACTGGCACCAGGCGGAAATGTTCCATCGCCAAAGACAGTTTTGACCTTGTCATTGGCGAGTAGGCGACCGCGTTTTTCCAGCCCTGGAGGAGCAATAACAACCCTAATATTACTTGTTAGCCTTTCCCCAACCTCTGTGCATTGGAGTGCCTGTGTCTAGCTCACATTGGAGTGCCTATATCTAGCTCACATTGGAGTGCCTGTATCTAGCTCGCATTGGAGTGCCTATATCTAGCTCACATTGGAGTGCCTATATCTAGCTCGCATTGGAGTGCCTATATCTAGCTCGCATTGGAGTGTCTATATCTAGCTCGCATTGGAGTGCCTATATTTAGCTCACATTGGAGTGTCTATATCTAGCTCACATTGGAGTGCCTATATCTAGCTCGCATTGGAGTGCCTACATCTAGCTCACATTGGAGTGCCTATATCTAGCTCACACGGGAGTGCCAATGCCTAGCTCCCAGAGAAGGAAAAAAGAAAGGGTGCAGGAAGGCTCTCAGCAGGTTCTCAGCTGCAGTCAGGGAGACCCTCTGAGAAGGCAAAGAGTTGGACTCATTCCATTTGGTCAGCACACCAGTGCGGGTAACTCACTGCTATAGCCCCATGCCCCCCAGAACTGCAAATGTACGTTACAAAGCACGTGTCTAGCTCCAAACCACATATGTCTTGTAGTTACAAACCACACATGTCTTGTAGTTACAAACCAAATATGTCTAGTTGCAAAGCACAGGGTATGCCACAGTTGACTTTTCCTCGCTTCACGTACTGCTTGAAGCAATGATGTGCAGTTGATTTAACTAACTTTTTGTATATTTTGTACCACAATAATTTTAACAAAGAAAGTCAACCAAGGGATAATGCAACTTAGAGAATGTAGACAAAAGAACACCATTGAAGGGACACTTCACTTTGAAGACCGTCAAAAATCACACAAAAGTTCAACGTTCTCGTGGAATTCATTTTGCTGTACGATGGAGACAGCATTTATGCTGAAAGGAAATAGACTCTAAGGCAGACGGTGAAAAGATGGTGTAATGTATGCAAAGCCTCTTTTCCTCTACACCATCAACAGTTGCTGTAGACTTCTTTTAACTGTTTAGGATGTTGGCTCATCAGTTGGGGTGTCCACTAGCTCGTTAGCTCTCAAGCGGTCATACATTAATGACCCTACACCTAAACAGCCGGGTGAGTCTGTAGCATTTCTTCAAACGTTTAGTTCCCAACTAGAGCATAATTGTATCCGAAAACAATAATTAAATTGACTAGTCTTGCGAATTGATTCAGTAACCCTTCGTTTAATTAATGAATCAGGTCATGACTGGTGAATTTGGACAATGTTTGGGATACAAGTCTGTGGCAACAGTTGATAGGGTAGACGCTGAAAGGGTTTCCTCCATTCAGATTATTTGTGGCTCACTCATTATGTAAAAAATGTCTATTTTTCTGACTGAACGTGGAAGAAAAATTGAAGGTCTGTTTCTCCAGTGCAGGGTCAAGGCCTTTCACATTTGGTTTTCTGGCTTTGTTTTGACGAAGATATTCATTCTTTTGTTGTTGTGCAGGAGTTCGACTTGAATTTATCAGCCCTAATGAGCTTACTGCCTTCCAGACGTCAGGAAGTGCTGGAAGGTTCATCTGCCGTAAAGATCGGCCATGTTACATCGATTTGGACGACGTCACTATCAAGCCGTCTGGCACAACAGCGCACAATGAGTTCACTTGTGTCAACGCTCAAGGATACGCATACAACACTTCACCAGAATCCTGCCTAGAGAAGCCAAACGAACGAGTTTGAAACATTTCAGTTGTTTTTCTTTTAGGCAGCAATATTCTCAAAACTGAATGAAAGCTATCCGACTGCGAAATCAAGGAGTTGAAAATGGCGAGTGTATTTTTTTTGCACAAAGTTGACTGTCCGCTATGGTGACTGCTATCATTACTAATAATTTACTATGGTGACTGCTATCATTACTATGGTGACTGCTGTCATTACTATGGTGACTGCTATCATTGCTATAGTGACTGCTATCATTGCTATGGTGACTGCTGTCATTACTATGGTGACTGCTATCATTACTATGGTGACTGCTATCATTGCTATGGTGACTGCTATCATTACTATGGTGACTGCTATCATTGCTATGGTGACTGCGATCATTGCTATGGTGGCTGCTATCATCCCTGTCTTCAGGCATCAAGCGCCATGTTTTGGTTTACAGTGTTCATTTTTTTGCCTCGTGGTCCCAAATTCCGTGCCTGTGAACACACCAAGAAATCTGAAGACCGCGGCATCATTTCCTTCACCATGGTTCTGCCAGTGTTATGAGTCACCTGTACCAGGGACATAGCTGGATCAAGCTTCTAGCTTAGACTATCTGGTCAGACGAGCAAAGGTGTTCCAATTGATGAAACGGCCATCTGCTGCTGCTGAGTAGGCGCTCTGGCCTCAAAATGACCAAAAATCCCTTTTTCTTGAAATTACAAAAAATCATGCCACTCTCTTCCTATATACCCCTCCATGTTTTGTGTAATTTTGAGGCAATTCAAAGCATTTGAAGTCACAGGTGTTTAAGTTAGACTAACTTGATTCTGCGCCATATGTGGGCATCCTTATTGCATCGTGTGTCAACTGTCCACTGACAAGGAGCCGCAACATCAGTTTTTCCCCCCTGGTGCCAACAGCTGGTGCAGGTGGCAGTGCCAGCAGGCTTGTGGTCCCCAGCACAGCTGCCATGACACCATACCAAAGGCGGTCTTCAACGTAATAAAGCCAATCTACATCCGTGTGGCTGACAAGACCTTACTGGGGCGCTGTTTGCGTGGTGCACCGCAAAACAGAAATGAAGCCTTCAACAGCATGCTGTGGCAGTTGTGCCCCAAAACAGGCTTCTGCTCTGCTAGGGTGGTTGCCACAGCAGCATCTCTGCCCACTGCCTGGTTCAATGATGGCCCTCAAGCCATTGAGCACCTTCTAACAGAAATGTCATTCCCATAGGAGAATTTACGTCGGCAGCACTGTGTAGGTTTGATGAATAGAGTAAGAAAGATTCAGCAAGGAAGAGTTCAGAGAAGACCAAGAAGAAGAGGAAGAAGAGAAGAAGACTAAGAAGAGGCATCCATGAGGCAGAAACAGAAGAGGAAGAAATAGAAGAGGAAGAAACAGAAGAGGAAGAAATAGAAGAGGAAGAAATAGAAGAGGAAGGTGTAATGTATGAAGCAGGTGCCTTCTATTTTCTTTTAACATAATGTAAAATTTATATTACCATGTGCTCCTTGCGTAGCCCTTTCTTTCTTTGTTTCTTGTGCTTTTGACTGACTGCCGGATGTCTTAACCAAGGGCCTGACTTTATTTTAGGTGCTACACCCCTAAAAGTATACATTTTGGGGATCCTTATTTCTTTGGCTAGACATTGAATTAATTTTTTCAGCTGTCAGACACCAAAATGCTGCCCATCATCTGCAGCAACCGGGAGATGTATTTGACGAACATAATCATCTGCGTGTCTCAACTTATACTAACCTGCTATCCCCCTTTCTCCTCTTTTCCTTTAATTCAGTGTCTAGTCCTAAGTGTCCTGGGGGCAGGCAATCAGGCTACAGGGCCATACAAGCAGTATTTTTTCAGTAATGTGGTCAAGGATAAAGTTGGGGGAAATTACATGGGTGTTTGTCTTCTGTCCTTTCTAACATAGCTAGAACAATTTTGTTTGTTTTGTACTCACTAGTGGTATATAGTAAGTCTATGCAGCAAAGTTTAAGTAATTCTAAGCAAAAGCATGAGAGTTATGCCAATTTTTGTGTCCAGCCGTCACGGAGGCAGAGCGCCACCTTTTTAAATTAATTTCAGTATATATACACGCAAATCCTCCCTTGCCCTTAGTCTGATTGCCTTTAATTCAATTTAATTATTGATACACTGATGAGCTCAGACATAGCTCTTTCTGCCTGTTTCCTTCTCTCTCTCTTTCTTTCTCTCTCTCTCTCTCTCTCTGTCTCTGTTCCCTGACACCCACACACACACACACTTACATGTAGGTGTTAGTACCAGCTGTTTGGTCCTGATTTCCTCAAGGATTGTTCCGTGTTCTATACTTCCTGATTTCAGTTCGTTGGCAGTCATTTTGCACCTCAGGACTATGACGTAAAGTCTTGATTCAGAAGGATCCTGTCTTACTCTAATTTCATTACTTTTTTATCTAGAATTTATTCTTCCTTTAATTTCTAATTTTATTTCATCAATTTATTTTTCTATTTCATTTTCTATTCGTTCTGTTTATTTTCTTATTTCACCTCAGAAGAGTCAAATATTTCCACATGAGGTTATATTAAACGCCATTGTCGCTGTCGACATGCCTTTACGCGAATACAGGGTCAAATTCTAGTCGAAGTTGGTCGATCAAAAAATGAGTACTGTTCCTTGTCAGTCCCTGTTTGCTTCCTTGTCAGTCCCTGTTTGCTTCCTTGTCAGTCCCTGTGTGTCTGGCGGTGCGGCCTACATGAGTCAGTTTGTACACATGCATACGTTGGGAAGATTATCATGTGCGTATGTCATGATCAATGAAAATTATCATCAAGCCAGCGAGAAAATGTGAACGACGAGTTGCCAGGTGGAAGCAGAAATTACATGATCGTAATCAGTAGGGCCCATTTCATCAGTTGACGCACTGTCATCCAGATACAAGAAAAATACCCCATGCAAAACCTAGATTACTCTGTAAATGCCTATTTCAGGACCTATTTTAGGACCGATTTCAGGGCCGATTTCAGGGCCTACTTCCAGGCCTATTTTACACGTGTGTGTGCACATGTGTTATCGGTTTGTTGGTGTTGCCCGCCTGAGGAGCAGATGTCAAAGCCTACTCAGATGATAGCGCACGATGCACTTGACAGTGGCAACTGTATGATGTTTGTGACGCGACTTTCAAGTAAAAATAAAACAGACAAGCGAACAATATGGAATTGAAGTACAAAAAGGAAATGTCTTGACGCAGTCAGGGAAAAGGACAGAAGAACAAGAACCAGAGATTCCGCTAACCTTAGCTTGTCAAGATTCATATTTTGAGATTCCACTAACCTTAGTTTGTCAAGATTCATATTTTTGAGATTCCACTAACCTTAGCTCGTCAAGATTCATATTTTTGAGATTCCACTAACCTTAGCTTGTCAAGAATCATATTTTTGAGATTCCACTAACCTTAGCTTGTCAAGAATCATATTTTTGAGATTCCACTAACCTTAGTTTGTCAAGAATCATATTTTTGCACTTTAACTTCAATAACCAAATGAACTATGTTGTCAACATTTTCAGAGATGCATTCGATAGGTGCATGTCAAAAATAGAAAGCTGGCAGCCACCTCCAACTTTACTCTGCCATTTTGATCTTTCGAACTTTTTTGACATTAGCACTGAGTTGCTTGACGGCTGGACTGCATGGCGGTAAAACAAAGGAAAAAGCATCGACAGGGAGAACTCTGAGGAGAAAAGGATTGAATCCCTTATCATAAAATCTGAAGAAGAGAACCAAAAGAGAGGGCTATGACACGAGAGATTAAATTGAGAAGCACAGGTAAAATTCCTTCAAATCACCCATCCCTGCCAAAAGTCATTGTAACGTATGTAATGTAATACTCCTCCAGCCGCTAATGTCAGCTGGTCATGGAGACATTTGCTCCGAGATAGCCATGGACAGCCAAGCCTATTCTGGGATACGTGTAGTGGCCGTTCAAGATGCACCCGCTAAACGTTGAAGGCTCGGCTGGGTTGCCTGCCAGATAAATCTGTCTGAGAGGACGACCTTGCCTTTGTCGCAATGTAGCACACCGCGTCAACAAGTCCACAGCTTTATTTGGTATTTTGTTATTGGCAAGATCGATCCACTTCAGGCTTGCGTTCGCCTCCACACCTTTGACAAGCTGGTCCACACCCTTCTCAGTTAGTTGGTTTCCTCCGAGCTGGAGGAAGACTAAACAGCAGTTGGGAGATTTGAGTCCATCGGCGATTGCTCGGCAGTGGATGTCAGCGAGGCCGGTGTTAGCAAGACCAAGGTAACCAAGGCTGCTCATACCAATGAGCCTTCTGAGTGTCTCACAGGCTTGCACTTCAGGTTGGGACATGGCTGCAAAGATTGGATTTTTCCAGAAGGTAAGGAATCGAAGTGTTCGATTCGCAGAAGATAAAACTTCTGCAAAGTCCGCAAATCCAGCAATGCTGATGTTGTTGTTGGATAAACTCAGTCCTTGCAGTTTGGCGTTGACACACAGAGCATTGGCAATCCACATGGCGCCTTCATCCCCTGCACAGTTGTGGCCTAAATCCAACGTCACTGCAGAGCATTGGTTGTCTGAGAGCAGAGAAGCTACCTGCCGTGCTCCAGCTGCATCGACTCCCTCTTCACGTATCACAATATCTGAGCTCAGAGGGCACCTATTAAAGTCGATGCTGAAGTCTTTCTTGCAGGTTGTGGGTCCTTCAAGAATCAGTGAGTCACACTTGAGGCAGTCTTTCGTGGCTGAAGGCAGCTGACTTGCCATAACGGCCAGCAATATTCTGCTGAGTCGATTTCCATGCAGGGACAGGGTCAGTCCTGGCAGAGGCTTGATGTCCATATCTGATGAGTTTAACGTTGCTCGTGTCTGAAGACAGGCTTGCAGATGGATGATAATGTCATTACTCAGACCGTTACGAGTAACATCCAAACTTTTCAAACTCTGACTCTGTGCTGTTGCTGACAACAAGCTCAGCATGCCCCTGTTTTCAAGGGAGTTGTCACTCACATCGAGATGCTCCAGTCGATCATTTTGGGTGATAACATCTTGAAGAATGTGGCCTGCTTCGTGGTCCAAGCGGCTGTCCTTCAAAGTCAGTGAGCAAAGGCGAGGTGCAACTAGGCATGCATGGAGTGCTTTAACACCTGCCGTGCCTCGAGGGTTCAGCCCAAGCCAAAGTTCGTCTAAAGCAGGCATGAGAAACACCAAGTCTTTGATGAATTTGCAGTCCAGATCATCGAGGCTTGAATGGCGGATGACAAGTTCTTGCAGCTTGAGAGGTGGAACACGCTGGAGTGCAATGGCGAGGGTGGCCAGACCACCGCCGTTCTGATGATGCAGGCCAAGTGATTGAAGAGACAAGGTTCGCAGGTGAACAAGTCCCTCTGCTAGAATTTGACACTGCGCTGCTGTGAGTCCGCATTCGTACATCAGCAGACTATCTACGTGTGGAGAGTATCGCAAAGTCACAGAAAGTGACTGGACATCGACCACGCTTAGCTGGCGATTGCTCAAATTTAGCTTTTTAGGCAGAGTGGCTGCGGCGACATCACCAATGTCGTGTTTATGGGCTGCTTCGGCCAAGCATCCCACCGCAATGATAGCCCATTCCTGGGTATCATCTGAGAACTGTCTGAAGCCAGCTTTCAAACACAAAATAGCTTCCCTTAGGTGCTCTTCAGGAAGAAGGCCAGCCAAAAACTTCCATAAGATGCGTGTTTCTTCTCCGAGCCCTACAGCTGCAATGCAGGAATCTATGGCGGCTCTCATGGTCATCATGTTTGATTGACAAATGGAGAGAGCTGACAGGAACTCTAACCATGCCATGTGCAAAAACTCAAAGCCGTTTTGAAACCCTGGCTCACTGACTGTCTGACAGTCAAAAGGAACAAGCAAACCCATCTTGACAGCCATGTCGACCAAGTCAGAGTTGGCACCCATGGCACTAGACTCAAATACATATTGTCTGGTGCAGAGACCTTCCAGAGCAAGCTTGCCCAAGAAAGAAAGAAGTTTCTTTCTTTCTAATGGAAGATCTTCGAGGGACATTTTCCGCCGACAGGGAGGTTTCCAGTCATTTCCTTCGTCTTGACGACCGATCATTTGAAGGAGGATCGCTCTGAAGATTTCTGTGATACTTCTTGGTAAGGTTTTCCCACGGTCCGTGTTTTCCCTGGCTAGACATGCCACCATGTTTGCCACCATGGGCAACCTCTTCATCATTTCTCTTAGAGGGAGCATGGCCGGCTGCTTGAGCAACTCAACGACACACAGAGCGGTCTCCTTGCCAAGCTGGCGTTCAAGAAACTCGTCCAGTCGACTGTCATTAAAGCCAACCAGATAGAAACGCCTAGTAAACCAATGTGCCAGGTAGTCATACACCAAGGCGCATGGTCGACTGGTGACAATCAGAGACGACCCTCCAAGGCTCCTTCCTTCCAGCAGCATTTGCAATCCAGCGCTGTTAGCCAATGCTGTCCTGCCCTCATCGGCAGAATCCAGCAGAACAAGAAGGCAATTGGCTTTTAGCTGAAAGTAGCATAGCATCTCCTCAATCTCGCGGTCTTTCAGTCCGTACGCCTCCAAGGCTAAACCTAGAACACCAAGAGCTGTCGTCTTGGAGATTGCCCTGCTGACGTCACGACCACTGATATACAAGACAAACTGAAATCGGTTAAGCAGGTTGAGTCTCCCAGTTGCCCAGCCAAAGCAAATCCATCGAAGGAGCATTGACTTTCCCGCTCCTGCTGGGCCAACCAAGAGAGTGCATGAAGCATTGTACTCGCCAAGACACCCGGACTGCATGGACCTCTTCCTTCCAATTAAACTTTCAAGGCTGCACACTTCTACTTCCTCGCCGTAGTTCGAGCCGATCATGGAGTCCGTTGCTGGCCGTGTCCTTCTCGTCGAAACGGACGTTTTGCTGAAGAACTTCGCACAAACCTTGTCGAAGTCGAGGCCCGTGATGGGCACGAAATAGTGCTCGAGACCAAGGGGCTTCCCTGCCCCGTGGGCCAACGCCCGAGAGGCTCTTCCCCATTTTTCGTAGAAGCAGCGAAGGTCTTTTTGAACGCGATGGGCGAGCTCAGTAGATGGAATCGGAGGCCAAAATTCATCACACGAGCTGTGATCCTTACTACCTTGCTTGAAATTCTCAGACATATGGCCAAGACCTTCACCCGTTTTCCTTTCGTTCGAGCTGTCGAAAACCTCTGCCGATTCGTTGCAAGTGTTTTCCAGAATCCTTGCAAGCGGAGGGTTGTCTTCCTGCAGAGCTTCGAGCAGACTTTCAAAAGCACGTGGTCCTAACTTGGGCAGCTCATCCAGCAAGCGTCGTGTTCGCCCTCGTCGAGAAGCACTCGAGCAGCAGCTGGTGGACGAGAGAGCCTGGTAGACCTGGTCTTGTGAGGACAAAACTCGGTTCTGGACGAGGAAATCGAGCACAAAGTCAGCGTTTGTGATGTCGTTCAACAGGCGGACTCGATTTCGCTCAATCGCTTGAATGTGCCTCGAATCCATCTGAGACGTCTTTGCTTTGAAATCGTAGCAACTCATAAAGCTTTTGCTCCCGTCAGGGTGGCATGCGACTTCTCGGTTTGAAGGTCGACGTCTGCAATCGGAGTTGGGCACTTGTACAATCTGAGGGGGATGTGTTTCCATCAAGCGCGTAGCTATCATTATAATGTTAGCTACGGCTTCGATCAGCGGTGATCAGGGGACACTTTACCACTAGTCAGGCGGTTCTGGGGGATTGTTTCATCTGGCTATTTGCAGCCCTCGCCCTACTGCCAACTGTACTGCAGTTGGGAGTCCGATGTCCAAGCAGCTGAGGTAACATTGACGGCTCCCGGGGATGGGGAACCTCCATTGCTACCTCCATTGCACCAAAGTCGATCGAACCGTGATGGGTCAGGGGAACATGAGCCTGATGACGCAGGCATCGGACTGTACCGGTGCTGTACGTGGCCGCAGAGATGCAATCCCGGCCGGTCGACCAAATTTGAAAGAAATCCCCATAGTGATTTCAATCGGGGAGTCTCGGGTAATTTTCCACTTGACGATCAGTTAATGTCCGCAGCTTTCCCTGAAGAGTTGTTCCTTGGAATGGCTCTTAATTTTTTCGGTCATGACAACAAACAAAGCTTAGCGTCAAATCAATATGTTACATCCCTGGTCAAATAAAATTTGCAACATTCCTTCTCAATTCAAATTGTTACATTCCTGGTCCAAATCAAATTGTTACATTCCTGGTCAAATCAAGTTGTTACATTCCTGGTCAATTCAAATTATTACATTACCTGTCAAATTAAATTGTTACATTCCTGCTCAAAAATGCTACATTCTTGGTCAAGTCAAAGTGTTGCATTCCTATCATCTGCGCAATCTCTCCCGCGGCTGCCCGCTCTCTTCGCCTCCTACTCCGAAGAAAAGCCTGTAATAATGGTGAACCTTGATCAAGCTGCGAGCCGTGATGACGAAAGTACTGGTACTGACTGGCATTGCCAGCTTAGGCCGGATTCGCACTACGTAACTTGAAAGCTAAGTCGCTATGGTTCCATTTCGCACCAAACTGATAAACGTGGAAAAATCGTCGTTGAAACCTAAACGCCAGCAGACACCTCCCCCTTATAAGACGTTTATGGGTTATCTTGCGTTTCATACGCTCGAAATCTGTGCCGGGCTATGGCGCGATTAATACCATCAGCTCCGTGAGCCTTTCTCGGCCGGCTGAAGTTCAAGCGAATGATCAACCACCGGAAGACTGCGGCCAGACAAGAGTTCGCAGTCCACGTCGTCTCAATCCCGACGTGAGCCACCCAATGGACGAGGACAGTTCAGACGAGCTCGTGCTCTTGGAGGAGGAGATCACGCACCGAAAGCGGTTCTTTGCCAGCACATAACCAGCTAGACTACCACGCTGGAGAAAAAAGTTGACGAAGTTGATTTGGGCGTTTGATAGTCATGTGATATCGAGCTCGATTGATGGAAGCTCAAAAGCGGTCTTTGCGCGCCGGCCGGGAGCGCTCAAAGATGCGATCAAGCTCGCTATCACATGAGATCGAAACGTCCACTGCCAATTCAACTTGTAATTTTTTTTTGTCTAGCGTAGTAGGATGTACCAGCGTGTATGGCGCACAAACAAGGATCATCGGCTGAGCACCGTAAAGCAGCAAGCAAAATAGCTCACAGGTCAAACGGGGGGAGTATAGCAACGAAAAATTTTAAAAGGAAAACGGAGGCAAACTTCTCCCCAGGCCAGCCTTGGCTCAGCAAAGGCTATTGACAAGAAAGAAAATAGTAAGTTGACTTCGTCTGAAACAGAAAGATTTTCCGTTCGAATACCTGCGGTAGTCATTGTAATCGTGCAATAACGTAACTCAAAACTTTGTCATTACCAGCAAACGTGGCTGCACGAAACGCCGTTTATCTAGTACGCAAACTGAATCCCGCCTGACGGCATTGGAAATTCTGCCGGCTTTGTCAATATAAAGGAGGTGACGTGTGCAGACGTGAATAGCGGTTTGAGGCAAACGTTAATGGAAACTTGAATTACGTCACTTCACATAAATAGAATTCATCATCATGGGCATTAGTTTTCCAATGACCACATGCAAAGTCAGATCTACGTCAAACAGCTTGGAATGAAAACGGACCATGTGCGAATTTACAGTATTGTCTGGGAGCGAGTATCGTCGTTTAGCTCACCGGCGCGCGCCCGGAAGACTGTCGGAAAATGGAAGAAGCCGGTGGTCTCGCAAAGAATCAAGAAGAACGCGAAGGTTATCTGGACTGTTGTCCGGCTAAGGCTGTTTCTGGAAAACCACGGTGGACGCGTTTCATGTCGAAAGTCGGAATTAGTCGAAAAGTGGAGTCCAGCAGCCACAATTCGCCCGATCGCTGCTGTGGTCTCGATGCATCAGCGATCAAGCTCGCCCTGTCGGTTTTCCTTCAGTTCGAGTTTAAGTCAATACCCACGGGTGGCCCTTAAAGTTTTTTTCGAAAGGAGCTCATTCACTTCCGGCACTTGGAAGGTTCCTTGCTCATACGCTTTCCCAGAGCCCTGTTTTGCATCGAAGGGAAGACGTGCAGTGGACTTTCCCACGGACGGAGGCTCTTCTTTGCGAGCGAAGTGCTGGGCCGCACATGCAAAACAGCACAAATATTGTCGGAATTGCTGTGCGAAACACAAGGCCATGGGAAAGATGTCACTTTTCTGCGCCGAGGAACACATTTTGCCTAACCTTTCAAAAAGCTCTGTTCCTATCTCAGGCTCTGGCCTTGATATACTGAGCTACCCATATCTACTTTTCTCCTGGCAATGAACCCATTGACTCTTGGGAAAATAGTCAGGTTTTCACCAACTCAAGGTCATTGCACTATAAAAAAAAGGATAAAGACTTTCAAATAGCAACCAATACATTTACTGGAAATGTTTCAATTACAGAATGAGAAAATAGCAACTATGAAGCAGAAGCACAATGAAACGTTCTGTTGACAAAATTCGAGTGAAGCTTTCTGTTTGGGAAATCAAGGGATAGTTTTGATAATGGAATGATTTATTTTGACAAAAAGACTTGACCTTCTTCTTGAATTGTATGTAGAAAAACTCTCTCTTTGTAG
>JAOWAR010052562.1:0-13048 GCA_028571005.1 Clathrina lutea
AGCTGCAGCTGTTCCATTGTAGATGAGACGAGAAGTAGATGGGCAAGTTGTGCGTCCCCAGCGAATGTACACAGAACCTAGAGAAGTGAAAACCCACCATGTGAGAAGAATAACTTTCACTTTCAAATTCAGATCATAAGGCAAGCTTGTGAAGTCATTGTCCATAATGGTGTAGGCCTTAAAGGCCAAGGAAGATTGCTAATGGTGTAGAGAGTGATTTCCTCTTCAAAAGTGTCAACCTCTTTCCAATTGTTTCTGAGAAAACGAAGGCCATTAGAGAAAATGTATGTCTAACGGATTTTTTCCAAAATCGGTGCAAACAGATGTATTCTTTTCAGAACCTCTTTTACCGCGAATATCCGTATCCAAAGGGCACAACTGCCCATTTAGGAAGGTCCACTGGAAATGAGCACGCAGAAAAGAGTCAGCTTCCTCATCAACAATCATGCCATCCAGTCGAGCAAATCGTCCGCTTTTGATGTCTCAAATCTCAACCTTCAGATTATCAAGAATCACCTGTAGCTGAGGGTGATCATTTTGCAAAGGAAACTAATTGCGATTCTGGAGCAGTATGCGGATAAACAGAAAAGCAATAAGGCAGGTTTTGCTACCGCAAGGGCAGTGCTTTTCCGAACTACTTATCGGACACCCCAGCTATGTTGATTATCTTTGTTTACATTAAGGGGACACCTCTGCACTATGCGTCACCATTTTTTACTTGAAATGTGGTAATCCCTTTTCAAATTTTTGAGACAGTTGAACATCGTCATTGAGAAGAAATTCGAAGATATGCTCATACTTGTCTCAGCTGTGGTACCTTATCCATAATCTTTAAACCGTAATGATCTTTTCTTTTTTTTTGCTTAACGGGTGTGTAAACGCTGAGCTCTGTGCAGGTCCTTCGCAGCTTCCGTTTTCCTTCCTTGGAGGTAGCCTCAATGCATGTACAGCGACGGCACACAAGTTACATCATATCTGGCAAAAATAATTTATATAATATGAATGGCTTAACGTGGAAGTGCCCCCTTAAACGAATGGAGGAGAAAAGGCCATCCGCCAGAGTAGCTCAATGAAGGGAAAAAAACGTGGAAACGTAATGATGTCGACTTTTACTTCGACTTTGCTATCAAAGAGCGGTGAGAGCTACTATGAAAACCAAGCTGTGCTCAAACCCAGTCATAATGGAAAAAAAATCTGCAATGCGTGCAGATAAGCATGGCGTCATCCAGAAAATTTTAAAGGGGAAGATCTTTTTCTTTTTACATTTCTTGGGGAATCGATCGGACTTGAACCTGCGACAAAATGGCGGCTAACCGGACAGAAACTCCGGCGTCAGTTTCAAATCTTGGTGTACATGTGACAGCCAAACAGCTATGCTTATCTATTTGCCAAAATAGACTATGTGTGTCCACATGATTTCTTTCGTGCGCTCTCCCCTTATCTTCGAATTGTCGTCAGTCGGAATCATACCCACTGTCAATAAGAACCACCTGCATACCAAAACTACCTACATACCCCAATACGAGGTTTTAACGCGCTCACAGAACGCTATAGGTCTTTGACCATGATGTGACCTGATTGTACATTCAAAGGTAGCTTTGCCCACAGGTCTAGCCCTTGGTTACTGATTTCACACTTTTTGCTTTTTTGCTGAAAAGACATAAAGTGTCCGTACTGTAATTTTCTTGCCAGGAATTGGCCGGCATATTGGAATAAAATTGCCCCTGGCACCCGAGGATTTGAAGCCTCAGGCTGCGAACGTCAAATCCCGTTTACTCGAAAAGATTCCCTAACGTTAGTTTGTCATAACTCAGCCAGAGCCTTCCAGTCACCTTTCACACAGCAAGGCTTGCTTTTCTTTCAGACTATGTTCAACTCTGATACCAACTTTTTGGGAGTGGAAGAAAAGAGGGGTGCGTGCTAGTCTACAATGGACTAATGACATTTATAAATCACATTCGACAAGATGCTCAACTCTTACCTTGCTTGTCGAGGAAGTTTGTCATTCTCTCCAGGGTTGTTTCATTCAGCCACTCTGTATCAAGGTCAGAATCAACTTAGCGAAAGAGAAACATTCCTTATTTCGGATTAGACTATTTGTCTTAAAAGACGTTAAACCAATAGCTTCCCCCCTGGGTAAACAATGCTCAATTTCAATTGACAAGAGCAAGACAAAGGAGAAGGTGATATGGGTGGCAGTGTTTATCACTGCCACCTGTTTCTCCATCCATTTTATCTTAAATCATGTACATTCTGTTTTGAGGTCTTTGCAGCCTTACCAGTTTCACAGTTAATGCCCTTGTAACCATGGAAACAGAGGCACGTGTAGCTGTTGACACTGTCGAGGCAGGTTCCAAGGTTTCGACAAGGAAGACTGGAACACTCGTTAATGTCTGAAAGAGGGATTGTAGTAGCAGAAAAAATGGACTTTTGAAACCAGTGAACACCAATTACGACACATGAATACAGACAGGTCACATATCCTCTGCTGAAATCACTTTGCACGAGTCAAAGTGCCACTCAACCCATGGAAACTTGGAAGGAAAACACCCCATGATTCAGAACACCTTTCTCCAATTCAAATTTAGTTTTGCTCAATTTTGTCAGAAACATCAGAATGGGATTGTTTCGGATTTATAAGAAGCCTTGCAGAGACTTCTCTTGCTGTACGTGGCCCATTGTGAAAAAGGCCTTTTTCCTTGTCAGGATTAGAAAAACTGAGTTCTCCCTCAGCACTACCAACAGACAAGAGTTTAAATTATTTTTCTCTATTTGAAGGTTTAGCTTTCAAGGCCAGATTGGGCTCAAACATCATTTTCAACTTTTCAGGTGTCCGCACAAAAGGTTTTGCTCATGAAAACTACCCCATCTGAATTTTTTCATACAAATTTTCATCCTGCAAGTTGCTTCTCACCTTTCTCACAGTGAGTTCCTGTGTAGCCAGGCTGGCAGTGACAGGAGTATGTGTTAACGTCATCCTCACAACGACCGCCATGTTGGCATGGTGATGAACTACACTCGTCCAAATCTGAAGGCAAGAAGAACAATCAGTAATGTCGTATCATCTTTTGAGTTTACATCCTTTTGCGGGAATTTACGGTAGAAGTGCCAAATTTTCTATGCTATTTTGCACACCAACACTTCGCTTGTTGTAAAGAGATGATCAGCTTGAGCATGGCCATTGTAGAAGAAGGTGGGTGCCGGCGCGTGGAAAAGAAAGGACCTTCCTTTCTTGGTCAAATAGGGCATCGCTTGCAAACGTAGTGTATTTCAACCAAAAGTGAAAGTAGGAATCATTATCTTTTGCAGAAAAGAAATTGTACCTCATCAACTGGGCATTGAATCAGCAGTAGCGTCGTCACATTGAAAGTGGGTCTTAACTTAAAAGGGTGTATGTTGCATACTATCTTGTCAAAGCCAAGAGTTCAGTCAATCTACTTTTAACAACAACTATGATTAAAAAGTATTTTTTCGCTCAGAGATGTGGAAGTGAGAGCAGAAAATTGTGATTAAACTTCTTCGTCGAGTATATGAAGGCAGCAAGGGCAAGTAAAAGCTCGAGTTAGCAAGAAAGGTCAGCGCAGGTGGATGAAAGAGGCATCGCTCGAATTAAAACTGTTTCGACGATCTGTAGAACATGCATTTGTGCGGCGGGTACACTGGGTAAGCGGCAGGAAAGAGCTCGAGAAGCCAGAAGAGGGTGGGGGAAAGCATAAATCCAAGATCCTATAGACAACAACAAGAAAAAAAAAACATCGCAAGCCTTTCAAGCAAGAACAGTTTCGAATATTTAAATCTACTGTCTGGAAGCACACCGAAAACTTGGTTGATTTTAACCGATGTTAAGCGCTTTGTCGGTAGTCCGCAGGGAAACATTTCCCTGCAATTGGCCACTTGACTTCACAGCTGTTTTTACCAAGCCACAATTATGACTTTCAAACTGCAGACAAGATTTGACGGATACCTTGCAGACCTCATGACAAACTTTTGTGGTTAACGAAAGCAAAATTTGTTTATCCTCAAGTATGGCTCAGACACACACACACCCACACACACACACACAAACACACACACACACACACACACGATGTGGTGGCTTTGGTTGTGTTGAAACCGACGAATTTGTACTGACCAATGAAAGAGAAGAATTATCATGTAAAAGAGCTGAAACAAAGCCGAAAGGTAAATTTCTGCTTTCGCTTTCGCTTTCCTCACCTGATTGACAGCGAACACCGGTATATCCAGCATCACACTCACAGGTATAGCCGTTGATTATGTCCATGCAGTTGCCATAGGAACATGGAGCAGATGCACACTCATTGCGATCTGTTCCACATCACGGAAAGTCGGGTTTAGTCATGCTGAAAAACACGTCTCAGACTTTAGTTTCTCAAGTCTAGAAACAGGAAAGAAACGAAAGGAAACAGAACCAACATACCACCTCTTCTCTCAAACTTCGAAGGAGTGATTGTCGCTAAACCCCTCCGTGTGTGGGCAATCTCACCTGTCTCACAATGTTTTCCGTAAAAGCCAGGGGTACAGTGACATGTGTAGTTGTTGATTCGATCTTCACATGTTGCACCATGTCTACACGGCTGCCGGAGGTCACACTCGTTAAGTTCTGGAGAGCAGTCAGGCAAAGATCACAAAGAAGGACGGAAGGGTCCAAAATGCCCATGGTGGAGTCAATCAGACACATGCAAATAAAGTCGATTGCTTTGGCCTTTTTCCATCTTTGATCGTTGACCTCGATTTGCTGCCTAAAAACTTGGTGGATATGCACTTTCATTGTAAATTGAATGATGCACAAGCTTCCACTCCCAACTTAGTTTGTTGTAGGCAGCAAAAATCCCAGAATCCTTCTGCTGTTTCCCAATATCAAACCCAAGCGAAGAACCCTACGCAAGAGCTTAACAAGGATTGCTGGATGGGTACCCTATGCTTCTGAACTGACCTTCCCTGCATGCTAGTCCTCGGTATCCAGGATTGCATTTGCATCCATACTGCCGTGAAGAGGGGTTGAGCTGACATGCACCATGACCACATGGTCCTCGGCCTGATCGACAAGCTGAGGGGATGGCTCTTCTATCTCTGTAGTCTGGAAGCAGCAGATTTTTTCAAACAGACAAGAAAACATTTGCCTCCAGAAGCCATAAATGGACGGTTAAATTTGAGTTGAAGAGATTGAATGATTGGTAAAACTTAGTATGATGAAGTCAAGTCCGGAAAGTAAATTTTGAAAATTTTGCAATATGGGTTTTTTCAGTTTGAACTGAAGAAATTTCTTCCTAGACTTGACTACATCAAACTGGTTTTATTTGACAGAAACGTGCATATGAATGTGCATAGTGAAGTTTTCAAAGAAACGGTCCAGGTTTTACTGGCTTGCATAGCCCATCAAGGTAAAATGAGTGTCTCAATCTAGCCTAACACTTAGCCTTGCAACTGGTCAACTTTAAAGTTTGATAAAACTTATCATTTCTCATCATTGATTGACTGCTTTCTTGTCCAGCTGGTATCCAGGCAATTCCAAAAACTTTGAGTCAATCTTGTAAGAGTCCTAGAGGTGAAAGCAGCTTTGACTCACACGCAGTGCTTCCGCCGCTCAGAAAGATATGTCTTTTACAAATAGTTTCGTTGGTGTGTATGTCTCTGTGTGTATTTGGGCGTGAGGGTGTGAGTGTGTCTGTGTGTGTCATCTCTCCTTTCAAAATCAGCTGAACCTGTATGCACCAGACCCCACAGGGTCTTCTGCCGCCAAAGAAAAACAAAGTCAATTCAACCTCTCCTTACCGCGAAAAGTTGAAACTCCACTTCTTCATACCTGCCCGAGTCGACCTTTGTTCCTTTCATGCAGTTGTCTGGTGTGCAGCTGGCAGCCGTTTTCCATGCCCATGGCAACATGCAGTCGGCAAGTTTGCGCCTGACATGTTGATTTCACGCCTTACTGTTGAGGTTTTGTCATGTCAATTTGTCAGCGTTCCTAGAAAAGGTGATGCCTTAAAATGCAAGGTTGGGCTTAGGCCCTGAAGCTTCCGTTTCGCGCCTGAATGTGGACGTTGTTGGGTCGATTTTTCCTCGTTTGCAGAAAAGAGCACCCCAGAAGCGCAGAAAGGATTTGCTTTGCGTGGCGCCAGCTACAAATGTCTCTATTCTTCACAGTCGACATGACCAGAAGCCTACCAAACCAACGCATGGAGACTGACCAAGAATGGAGGTCGGACATATAGACTCCAGCCTAACCCTTTGAAACCCCTTCTTTGCAAATTTAATGGTCTGTGGAGCCCCAGGAACCCCCGAGCTACGCGCCTGGTATTGTTGGCAGCAATGACAAGTGATTGAAAAAGATATCATTTTACACCGAAAAAATAAACGAACCTAAACAAAAAGAAGAAGAAAAGAGAAAGGCAGACTTTCAAGAAGGCACCTAATGAAATTTGGGGAAGGTTGGAGGAGCAGGTGGGCAACTGCTGTAACCACCAATTGAAAGAGGTATTCTAAGAACCACATAGAAACAAACCCCAAAGCTGACTGAAAAGCAGCAGTAAAGGATATGATAGGCATTCATGAATGTTTTGTAAGCTTTTGTGAAGAAAACTTAAATTCTGCACATAAAGAAGAAAGGTAAAACGAATATAATGTGTTGGGTTTTTCATAATGGTAAAAGTGGCAATGGGTTAAGCGTGACATTGATTTTGGGAGGAAAGTAGTGTTTTAACTGACAGCAATAGTATAAAGAAAAATCAGATAATTGTAAGGAAACGTTGCCGAATATCAAATAGTGTTTTCTTACTGTTTACATTTTGAAAGACTTGAGTCAAGTGCGAGGAAGTTTGAGGGAAATAGTTAAAAACTGCTGACATTTTCTCCACTTTTCTCACTTGCTATTGCTGCAAACGTCACTTTTCTCACAAACTAAGGTCAGGGTAATGTATCCTTAAAAATTTGAAAATTCTGTTATGAAAACTAAAGTTTAAAATAGGGCCACTTTCAGCGCAGTTGCATTGATTTCATCTTAATTTACGTAAATGTCACACAAGCACAAAGGGCAATAACACATAAAGGTAAATGAGCTGAGAGCAAATTAACCTAAAAAGGACGTACCGGGGTTCACGCAAAGCAAAATCTTGGCCCTGATGGCTGCTGAGGAAATGCCACTCCCTTTAAGGAGCCTGTCAGCGTCAATGTAGTCCAGGATAATCAGAACAGCTTCGTCGAGCTGTTCATGGTGGAAGATCTGGTAGACACCACTTGCATTGAAGACTTCCGAGTTTTGTATGATGGTAATCATACAATCTTGAGCTTCATTGCTGCCTTCCACTGTAGAATTGAAATCTTCCAATTATTGCAACTTTTTAAACACACACTGTCAGGACTACTCGCACATTTGTCAAATTGTCGGCTTTTATGATCTTACATAATTCTCGATATGCTTACAAAGTAATGTTGCACCACCTGCAATGGACGGCTTTACTTTGAGACCACGCAGCTTAGTACAGTACAAACCGTGAATGTGTGACTGTTCCATATCAAAACATGTTTATGATTTATCAGTATTTTGAGTGCGTTCTTCTAAATGTAATTATACTACAAAGTGTTCTTGGCCGTCGTCATCAACCGGTTTGCTTTTTTTGTCAGCCATATATTCTTATATATTGGTCTGAATTCTGCTTGGGGTGTGATGGCAGTTTGTTCTACTTTCGCCGAAGCTCTATCTCCTTTCTACCATAGTTTGCTCCTCTTCTACACCTGCATCTATCTATAAAGACTTGAATTAAAACTTGTTTAGCAATGATCAGAAAAAATCACATACTGACACAAAGGAATTATCGCATAACTATCACTTGTAAGGCAAATCCCCAGAGAATTCTGAACAAATATTTTGAGGAACAAGTATGTTACCTACATACATTTAAACTTCTTACTCTTAGAATTCCTGCGTTTATCTGAAAAGCTAATAAATATGCACAAGACATTGCCATCAATAAAATACAATAAATGATAAGCATTGTCAGGAATTATGAACTAAGTTTGTGCTGATGTTGTTGAGTTCGTGTGGACTTTTGAAGCTATGGCCACTATTGGCTGTTCTTCAACGTGCGCTGAATGGTTTGAAGGGTACACTGAATCAGCTATGGAGTGAGTGAACCTTATCCGAAGTGACTCTGCCCTTCCTACATGAAGCTGACTTGGCCAGGATAATACATAAACTGCAAATTAGCGTGTCCTTTGTACTGGTAAAACATCAACACGGAACAAACTAGTCTTTACTACACCTGGCTTTACTTTTCACAGCAAAGTCTTCTCACCCCTGTTTATGGTAGTTCTACCCTCAGGGCCTAATTCAGACCTTTCCAAGGTACAATGAATATTGGATAAACAATGGACAAGACATAATTTCCAAGCACCACAATAATAAGGCCTTTGCCCACGTCCGGGTGCTGTACACCTAGCTTTTTTGCTGTTTCTCAAAATATATCTGCCACTAGGAAAAGTAGGATATCAGACTTAAGATGGTAGAATTAACCAGAGCAGAATGGCCTTCTCTAGCTGTACTGCCCTTCCGTGATTTTGTCCTTTTGCTGCCATCTTTATTCTTTCACACAAAGCAATTATTCACTAGTTTTGTCCTTGTCTTGTCTGTTGGAATGTCTTCATATGTTAACTGGTATTGGCCGTGCAGAGGTAGTACATAAGGGTAGCTACATCAATCGCAATCTCCAGATATTGATAACAAAGCACGAGAACACATCGTCAAAGAGAAAACCAGCACAAAATAGATTGAGTTCTGCTTACTGTTGCCTTCGCTTGATGGGGCTGCGAGCACATCTTGGCAACCGATTGAAACAGCGAGAAGAACACCAAAGAGAAGGTGGGAGCTCCTTGCGAGCGGGAGAATCATCTTTACTGCTTCAAAGTTTTTGCGAAAAAAAACTGGATAGAAAGGTAAAGAAATGGACGGCAAATTGTGGCTCTACAGATTCCTAAGAATGAATGTTTAACTTCAACAAAGGACAAATTTTAAGATATTCAGCAGCCACCCGTGAATGGGTACACCACTTATGCTCGAAGTATGCAGGTTGAGAGAAAATAGTTGCCAACTGCTCATCCCTTCCTATTCCGGGAATATTTTGTTTCATGTCACTAGATTAGGATGAAAACACGGCTTTTCTACATCGGTCCTCCCTCGATCGAGGATTTGGAGTGCATTGCCGAAGTCTTCACAATATGAGTAAAATGATTCGCTCAGTGACATTAATTTTAGGCTTTCAATGCCGCGGATGTCCAAAGCTGTCGAGAAAAAAACTTCGGATCCGTTTGAACTTGGACCCAACAGATGCGAGAGGGGGCGGTTTCCTGCTCTGCAACAAGTGCTTGACCGTCATGCTTCCCGAAGGACTTTCGAGAAAAGCGATCGCGAATAACAAACCAACTTTAGTCGATATCCTTGATCCGCTCAACGAAGGATGGTAATTAGCCTATTGAACGCTCCGAACAAGCATTCTTCAGTTTCTCAAATTCCTCTCGGCCATCATGATTCAAATAAAGACAAATAAAGCAATGGAAAAACGGGAACTTTCCTACCAGTGCAGTCGATGTTTTCTCCAACTTCCAGGTACGTAGAGGAATTCTGCAGTGTGGAAATCGCGATCCAAGCCTACTATGACTTGCACTGGTGACTAATTGATTTATACTGGCTCCAGCCCAAAACACTGTTTCAATCGACTCACCTAGCCCTCCGCCAACTCCGTCGAGGGTGTAAAGGGAAAGAGGATGCGGCTTTGGAAGGGTTATCTTTTCATCACGATCGACTGAGAAAAAGCGAACTGCTCATTTAAATGGGAAGAGATAAACTGTTGTTAGCTCACCGAATTCTCCTCGTCTTGCATAATTTTCGAGGAAGATAACTTAGTACTTCCTTTTTTGCTCTTCAATCGTCCCCCTTAGTTCTAGCAAGAATGCTTGTCCGTGAGAAAAAAATAGAAGTGGACTCAATAACCGAGAAATGTATTTTTTTGTGTGATACCATCTAGGTTCTCGGGAGAGATTCTTGACATCTACTTCATTTCTGAGCACCAGCATTAGTTTTTCGTCATCGGATGTTGGACATTTTCGCACAAGACGGTCTTGTCCGTCTTGAGGAATTTGAGGAGAAAATATCATAATGACCAGGAACAATGGAAAGAATGTTTTGTGACAATAAATGAGAACTATATTCTTCTTGGTGAAGAACACGAACAGAGACCTTGGGTAACGGCTACTGCTGAAATATGAAGTCGAAGTCGCCGCAATCATTTTGAAGACAGCATAAAGGAATCCTTTCGCCAATCCTCCTCCTTGGTATATCGAGCTTCGGGGCTTGTTTCACATTCCCAAACTGCAGGAAGCGGGATTTTCCCCTAGATATAATCAATAGTGCCCTCCGTTTACAGGGGATAGTGCTCACGGTGCTTGTTGTGAAAGAAAAAGCCAGATTTCCGTGAGCACACTTAAGTCTCAGGTTCTACTAGGAGCTCATGATCCCGGATTGCACGACAATTTTTCGTAAACTCCTAGCGGTCGGTGAAAAGGGCGCACCAACCAGGCTAAGTTTCTCGCACAAACGAAATGGTGCAATTTTACATGCTTGAGCTTGAACATGATCCCTACTGTCAATGAAAGCCAATCTGGGAATGTAGAGGAAACCGTATCCTTTCTTGACTTGCACGGTTTCTTTGCTCTTTCCTTGAACTTCTCTCCCGCACGAATAAGACAAATACAGTGCACATGATCTCCGCGATAGGCTAATGTTCGCCATTTTTTAGCAGACGTGAAGTGGTGAATCACCACGCCAATTCATTGTCGTCACCCTGATTAATTAAAAAACAAAAGGAATGACCTAACCTTTTCTCGTCGACATAATTGCCGAAGGCTATGGGGGTTCTGGCGAACTCCATCGAGAATCGAAGGGTGAGTGCGTGGTTGACAGCAACAGCGAAAGTTAAGTGCCCTGACAAACAGAGGAGTTTACCACGCGGTTTTTCGAAGAGGACAACTCGACTGAAAGAAGATCGTGAAGGTGACCTGTGACCTCGAAGAACACTGCGTAGCTGACAGGACCATAGGCTGGGGTTACAATGCACTCCATTGCTCACAGTGAAAACACCGCGGTCATCGTCAGCTCAGTCAGCTCAGTCAGCGCACGCACCTGATTGCATGGCGTTCAAGCCACAGGCTGGCCGGAGCGGCAGCAAGCAGAAGTCACAGCTAAGGCCACACGCGCACGTGATAGTACTTCGATTATAATTACCCGATCCTGGCCTCTCCGCTATCGATCTGCCTGGCCGGCCAGATCAGAGTGCACAAAGAGGGCCGTCAAGCATAACAATTATCATGACGCACACTGCCACACTCGCCTCGGCCTACACTCATACAGACCATCAAGAACAATTCGCCAGAAAGTGCATTTGCACCAGTACCACCCCAAACCCGCGGCGAGTGCGTGGCAAACAGCCCATTCGTCACGATTCCAAGCTCCTCGACTCGTCATTCTTACTCTAGAACTCCTGATGATACAAGGATTTGAATCGGCTATCTTGTAGCTGAAATTTGGAAGGAACCGTGAAGTCTCACAAAACAGTAACATTTTACACACAAGTTCAACTGAAGCAGGTAATGAAAGACCAAAACTGACGATTCAGAGAGAGAGAGAGAGAGAGAGAGAGAGAGAGAGAGAGAGAGAGAGAGAGAGAGAGAGAACTCACTACCCTCTTCAACCAGCAGTAAGTACCTTCTTTCGTCCACACTGTTTTACCTGGAAAGAAGGCCTCGGACCTCCTCACTTCTCAAATACGTCCATATAAGGGGGAAGAGACGAGTTCTTCACCCAAGGCTGCTCACAGCTATCGGTTTCGACGCCCCGTCCGACAAGAGTGCAGACAATAAAACTGCATTTCTTTAAAGGCTTAGGTGCTTCTTTTTTATCGCATGCGACGCCGGGACTCCATGCTCCGGTGTTCAGCGAGATGCCACCAGCATAATGTCGTTCGACCGCCATGTAACGTAACACGCCAAGGCGTCACCACGCGTGGGATGTGCTGCCGTTTCCGTCCACTGCCGGCTCAGAGATGGCGTGTTCATTTATTCTTGAATCGGTTAAATATAGGATGACTTTGAATCGGATGAATGGAATGAATGAAATGTGGTGTATCCATTGTGACGTCCGTCTCGTAGTCTACGAAATTTCGCCCATTTTCTACAGACGCAACATTGTGATTTGGGAGCCATCATGTTAATCCATTGTCGTCATCCTGGTTAGGGAACCAAGGGAATGACTTAACCTTCTCTCGTCGACAAAAATGCCGAAGGCCACTCTAGTTCTGGACAATTCCAGTGAGAACCGGAGGGTGGGTGCCGGTGGTTGACCACAACAGTGAAAGCTAAGTGCCCTGACAAACAGAGGAGTTTATCACGGGGTTTTTCGAAGAGGACAGCTCGACTGAAAGAAGATCCTGAGGGTGACCTGTGACCTCCAAGAACACTACGTAGCTGACAGGACAATAGGCTGGGGTTACAATGCACTCCATTGCTCACAGTGAAAACGCCGCGGTCATCGTCAGCTCAGTCAGCTCACGCACGTGAATGCGTGGCGTTCAAGCCACAGACTGGCCGGAGCGGCAGCCAGCCCAGCAGAAGTCGTAGCTAAGGCCACACGCGCACTGCGCACGTGACAGTACTTTGATTATAATTACCTGATCCTGGCCTCTCCGCTGTCCACGTCCGCCTAGCGCCTGGCCCCGCCAGATCAGAGTAGACAAAGAGGGCCGTCAAGCATAACTAATCCTGCACACTGCAACCCTCGCCTCGTCGTACACTCCTATACAACGGAGATACTTCCCCTCAGTAAGGAAGCATTGCAAGCTCTTCGATTGAATGCATTAAACGAGCCGATCGCTGTGGTTGAGCAGCACAAACACCTCGGCGTAATATTGTCCGCAAATCTCCGATGGACTGGGCACCTCGAAGAGATACTTCGAAAAGGCAGACAACGAGCGGGCCTGTTACGTCA
>JAOWAR010052673.1:0-13046 GCA_028571005.1 Clathrina lutea
TCAAGAAGAACAGAACAAGCATCAGCAGGGCTCGAAAAATCCGGTCGCCTACTCGCCAATTGCGACCAGAGAGTTCCATTTGGGGACTGCCTTTTGAAGTGCAGTAGTCACTTTTGCGACCTGCACTTCTTTCCAGCTTCCACTTTGGCTACTTCCGTCTGGTTTATACTTCCACATTTTTCCGTTCCTTCGTTTTCTCCTCTTGTCATCGTCCACAACAGGCTGCGAACCGGCTGGCGTACTGACCATACGCCCGTATGCGAACGAATGCAAACACTGTTGTTTTTTTGACACTGGTTAGTTCTGGATGTTTATGCATGCGTGGCGGGTAGACTACGGGTACGCACTTACACGTTGTACCTGTACGTGCGCGGCCTGCTTTGCTCTAGTTCCATCACACGCCTGTGTGTTGTCAGTGGCGGATCCAAGTGGTGAGGGCACACACATAGGGAGCTAGTGCCCCCTTTGGAAAATCCAACCAGGTTTGAAGTCGATCAAGTTTTGTTTTCTCCTTGTCTGCTGTGACTTCAGCGTGAGCCCAGATTACCAGGCAGTAGACCATAATGATGTCCGGTGCAGTGGTGGACCGCCGTGGTCTACAACAGCGAATCTAGGGATGAGGGCTGGAACACGGCCCCCCGTCTTCGCCTAAAAATAAGTAAAAGGAAATCCCTCTATTGGCTCGGTGTGCAGGGACCGACCCGGCGCTGACCTTGCCGTCCAAGAATTGGACCTCTTTCACGCCTTCATCAACTGCCTCGACCTCGATCGCCGAGCTGTCCAAGTGACAAACTAGCCCTGAATTCTCTTCTCTTTTGTCCCTCCTTACGAACGGATTTGTTGTTTGCTAGAGAAACGCATTTCTGAGGCACGATATTCCGATAGAGAAGATGTCGATCTGACTCAATAGCTCTCTGTTTTGAGAGATTGGGACTCCCCCCGCGCTGATTGGGCAGTCCTTTAATGGTTTAATCTATTGGGAAAGGGAGGTCCGGTTCCTGGATCGATCGTGGGAAAGAAACTGTTGGAAGAGGAAAAGTCAGCCCTTGATTCTTCAAGTTTTTCGTTAAGCATCTGCAAAAAAGAAGAAATGTTTCAAAGGAAATTTGCTCTGGCCAGTCACACGAGTCGATCTTGCAGTAGTTGAAAACAAAGGCGAAGGTTTTCACTCCGTCTCAGGTCATAGCCATTGAAATGAAGCGCTGACATTTCCAAGCCTGATGCCCTAGAAAATGCGTTGTCTTAATCCTTGCGTCGTGATGAATTTGACCCCCCCCCTCCCCCAAACTGACCTGAATGCCACACCCAAAGCGAACGTGTGAGTGGTGGGTGAATGTCTAAAATCACTGATTACCATGAGAGTTGACGCATCCACTGGCACAATCAGGCACCACTAACATTAAAAATGTGGAAGGTTGTTTTCCTCTGTATATTTCAATCTCCCGCCTGATTAGCTATATTCAATAGCGTCTCAGAGTCATGACCACTTGGCGAGTAGGCAAGAATCATTGCTTCCACTCTGGCGACTCAGATGTAGACCTTACTTCCACCTTGGCTAGTTCAAGTCAAACTATTTTTCGAGCACTGATCAGGGAAGGACAACATCTGGTGCTATCGATGCAACAAAACCGGACACATTGCTCTTCGTTGCCCAAATGCTGCATTGCTTGCACAAAGCAGGAAGAAGGCAACAACAACGTACTCGTGTGAGACTCCAATCAATGATATGGTCAATGGCCAGCCTGCAAAGATCTCTTTCGACACCGGTTGCACAACAGTGTTAGTTCATGCAGATGTTGTCTCCGAGGAGCAAATTTTGGACGGAGAAACAACGTCGGTGCAATGTGCCCATGGGGACGAAGTCAGGTATCGAATGGCAGATGTGGCTATTCAAGTAGATGGAGCAACCTAGTTTGTGAAGGCAGGCGTGGCACCAAAGCTACCGTACTCTGCATTACTCGGGCGTAATGTTCCAGAACTGTTAGAACTTCTAAACAACATGTGCTGTGCAGAAAATGAAGTTATCCAAGATTGGAACCTAATGAGAAGGGCATGGGAGCGAGCAGCTGAGAAAGAATCATCTCTACAGCTTGTGAAGGAGGTGGTGGCAGGAACCTCACGCGAAACACCAGTGAAATTGTCAGCGTCTGAACGTGAGCATGTTGTCACCATTCCAACAGGCAGAAGTGTAGGCATCAAAGTTGTTGGCAAATGCTTGGGAAAGCACAATGACAAGGATTACATGGGCCGCATGCGTTGTGAGCGCGAGAACCGCGACGCGGTGCGATCTCTTCGAGAGCAGCAGCAGCGCCGGAAGGCAATGCAGTATACATGGGAACCGCAGCAGTGTGAACTGCGTGAGATGGAGGAACACCAGCAACAGAGGCATGAACATGAAGAGCGTTGGCGACATGATTTGGAAGAGTGGCAGTTGTGCCATCTAGTTGAACGTGTTGCAGAAGACAGTCACCGACATCGATGTGAGGATTGCCGACAGAAGCAGGATCGTCGTGAGCAGGAACATGGGCGTGAGCATGAGCGAGAAAACACAAGGAGAGTCAAGTCTAGAATGTCCATGCTGAAGTCCACATCTATCGAAGCGTCGATGTGGTACCTTTTTCACACAAAGGGGAAGGAGTCCCAATTATCGACGATCTCTACCAGTGCGCCGTCCCTCACCATCACCAAGGCAACGATCTCAATCACCACACGGGTTGTCTCGCCATATTCCTCGCCGACAGAGCCCAATTAGGCGTCCATCCTCTGTGGATACTGGCCCGTCAGGTGACGAAAAGAAAGACAAACTAAACAAGATACAGGTGACCAGTGAAGGTCAAAGAGCCTTCGGCTCACTCTAAGCTCGTCTCTGCAGTGAACCAGTTCTCCGTGGACCAGCCTTCTCCAAGCAGTTTCTTGTCCAGTGTGACGCCTCAGCTATTGGGATTGCTGTTGTGCTGAGCCTAGAAGGGGAGGAGGGAGATCATGCTATTGCCTATGCAAGTCGAAAGTTACTTCCCCGAGAGCAGCGCTACTCTACCGTTGAGCGAGAACTACTTGCCATTAAATTTGCTTTGTCAACCTTTCACGTCTACCCGTACAGCACCCAGTTCTTAGTTCAGACAGACCATCACGCTCTGCAATGGCTTTCCACGATGCGCCACTCTAACAGTCGTCTCACCCGCTGATACTTGGAGTTGCAAGAATACACCTTCACCGTGAGACACCGACCAGGAAGCCAGAATGGCAATGCAGATGGACTATCAAGATCAGACTTAAAAGGCAACGATAAGATATAGAAATCATCATCTTCTAAATGTGTTAGAGTTCTTTATTTCTCTAGGATTTATATGCTTTCGCCTGGAAAAGAAGGGGAAAGTGTGACACACTTCTTGTACAAATTTATTCAACGGCTTGGGGCCGCCCCAACTTATGTGCAGACTCCCTCAGCCTGTATCTACTCGTTGCTCTTAGTCTCTTCGTGCTGGACACAGTCTCCAGTTTTCTCCTCCTACATCTGCCTGTTGCCTATTGTCCTTCTTATGTGTGTCTTTTGCCGAGTGGAGGTCCCTTCCACCTCATGCTGTGTATTGTACTAGTATTAGTTCTTTTGCGGCCAGTTTTCATCGTGAGTTTGCTTCTGATCGTTTTTCTTTTGGTCTGTAATTGTCTCCGTGTCTTGCCTAGTGATGTTCACGGGAAAGCCTTTCAATTAGCCTTCAGTGCTATTGGGCAATCCTGTTTAAACAAATTTTCAAATACATTACAATACAATACAATTTGTGCGGACTACCTTATCTCTAGCATGTAGCTAGGCAACGGCCGCCGTTTTTCTGTGCACTGATCTGCACATGTGTCTTTTCCGGTCTTTTGGTCTTCGTGTCAATGTTTGGTGGTCCTGTCGTCGAAATGCTTTGAGGGATTGAGTGCATGGGATCAGAGGGCACTCACTCACAGGCATGAAGGCCGATTTGCAAGGGTGTTGTAATTCTGGCATTAGCTTTCTAGCACTGTGCTTGGTTCATCGTCTTGACAACAGAATAAAGCTATTCATGAACAGGATGGTTTGATTTTCTGCTGAAATGAAGCTCACTTGTGCTTACTGTGAAGATAAAGAAGGATTGGGACTAGGAAAAGTTCGTAGACAATCAAGCGAAAATGAAACTCTCTGGGAAGAAATTGAACCTTCCAACAACTTTTCTTTTCCCATTCCCAGCATTCCTAATTGTCACACACCGGATTCGTACCTGTGATGAAACAGAACTTGTACCTGTGACGAAACGGTGCGTATTCGAACGGAAATCCAAGTGTCAGTTGCTCACGCCAATCTATCGGCTGAATACGGGCATTTCCATTCGGCTAGGCACCGTTTCGCAGGTTCGAACCCGGTCTGCGCCAATTGGAAATAAGAAAAGAAAAATTGCTAGAAAGGTGGTAAATTTTGAACAACAGAGGGCGTCAGGGGAAACTTTGTACATTTTGAATATTGCTTCACAGAGGCACATATCAGTAGAACAATTTGTTTAGCTGAGCTATCCAAATTTTGGTAAAAGGCCATCAATGTCCACCTTTCCGGCGTCAGCTGTGGTTGCGTAAGTTTCTAGGGATTGCGTGCTATTTTCTCTCCGACCTATGGTTCGACTCGTGCCATCTAGAAGCTTCACACAGGCAATGGATGCTTGTCACCTCAGCTTTGCACCATTGCAAGGTCAAATTTCTTTGCACTGGGATCTACTGAAATGGAAATTGAGCCGTAAGAAGTGCGCATGAGGACAATCTCTGTTGAAAAGTGCAGACTCGAACCCAAAGGCTTACATACATCTAGATTGGCAGCGAGATCGCTGTCACAGCGATGATTTCAGAATCCAGTTATACTGAGCTTAGGTTATAGATAGACACAACCACTGTGCCAAAATCTAAATGAGATCTTTGCTACCCTTTGGCTAATGTTGCTAAATATGAAGTGGTTCATTGTCTACACTGAAAGTTACACAATTGTAATGCTCGAAGTAAACGAAATAGACACGGACTTCTACCCCAGTGAACACTTCATGTCATGACTTGTGTTTATCTAGATGGTACACACCTAGGAAATAAGCCACTGTGCTTTTGTCTGGACTTTAAACTGGGCTAACCACAGATGTTCTCTCTGAGAAATTACCTTTCCACCCATTGGTAGACGCCGTTGCACCAGTGGAGGTTTTTTCCTTCTGCAGAGTTAGAGAAAAATAGATCAGGTTGGAATGAGCCATAGAGCGAAACTGCACTGCAAACTGCACTGCACTGCAGTGACTGTGCAAATGAATGTTTGTCCAATCCAGACATCAACTGCATAGCTTTAACCCAGACATCTACTGCATACCTTTACTTTCCTTCTATCTTTCCGGATTATCTTAATACTAGCAATTCCCTAACATCCTAACCCTTATGGTCTGCTAAGAAATTAGTAGCAGGTTTGTGGCTTCGCTGTTGTAGATTTTGGCAAATGCCACATGACCAAGGCTCCCACAGCACATCTGTCTAGACTGCCAGTTTGAGAACTTTCAGTCTTGTCTGTCTTAGCGTCCTCATCTTCAGAGTCTACCGTGGGCTGTGAATGTACAGAAACTAGCATGCAGCTTACCGACGACACGTATTGGGCTCCAAGCCAGACGAGCCATTGGTCAGGAATGCATGCCCCGAGTTTTGGGCAGGAATCACACTCGCACAGGTCTGTGGCCACTGACTCTATTTCTTCCTGGACTAGGGGAACCTTTTGACCGATCAGTTCCAGTGGTGTGAGAATGACACCCTTTTCTCCCGAGTCATGACAACTTGGGCAATAAAACCCGAGCTTGAATGACAGACCTGGGCAGCCAGTCCTGGATACACGTTGACACGCAGAAGAGACAGATTTCAGCAAATGGGTGGCCACACTGGTTAGACTTGGAGCGGCTCGATCAGGTTTCTTCTCGAAACGTCCGCTAGCGGCATCCTTATCGGTGCAGACTAAGTGGAGTTCTAGCCCACGGTCGAAGCACGACATGTCGGCACAGTATTTCCGGCTCTGTTTAAAGCATGGATCACCTGGGGTACACGGGAAGCGGGCAGCATTGTACGCCATTCGCAGGTGATGGCGATCCGGAGTGTAGTGTTGAAGCAGGTAAACAAGAACTCGCTGGAAAACAAATGGAGGACAGATGTTGTTTTCGCTAACGAGAAGGAGGGGAGGCAAATCACACACTGCCGAATCCATCCTTGGCAACCCATCTGGGTTGTGTGAAAGGCAGGATGGCACGAAAAACTCAATCTTCTGCTCTAGCACTTCCTTGCCATCTGCTGCGCTCTCAGGGTCTTCCAAGATAGGGAGAGGACATTGGAGGCCAAACCGCTCCATTACTTGCAGCATCTCCCATCGAAGTGCTGTTGGATGCTCATCCCACAGGAAGTTCAGGAGCACCTCTGACAGAATACCTGTCCTCTTCAGATTCCTGACGGACCGTGCAATCCACATCTCCAGGGCGTCGTCGTACGTCTTCATGGTGCAGGCCAGGACAGCTGTGATCTGTGTCACGAGCCACTCAGTGTTTAGATACACCCAATGGTTGTCGTCTTTGTCGTCATCATCGTTGTACGGCTTGCTTTGCACTACCTGCTGGAAGTAACGCACTGCACCAACTTCGTGCAGATATTTAAGCAGAGCCTTAATGCTTGCAGGTGCTAAGCTGTCGTTCTCCATGATGATGCCTGAAAGCCGGGAAAAGTTGTCATAGGAGAGGAAAGGAGCGGATTTATGCAAATGATGAATGACCGTCTCCATCTTCAACCAGGACAAGGGAATGCACTTAGGTGATGTTTTCTTGAGAATCAGCTCACGAAGCCTTTGCTGCAAATCAGGCATCTGGCTGAACTTGGAGGATTGAGGGCTGCTCACTCGCTGGTTGTCGACCAAGAAAGGCCCGAGAATGTTTAGCTTCTTGTCCAGCTGGCTCTCCATCACGCTGTTCAGTATTATTTGCTTGGCTGCTTTCAGACATGCTGCATCTTTCACACGGTCCACATGGGTGCCCAGAAGAATGACGACCGGTTGCTTTGCTACATCTGATGATGCTGCCATCATGGCAATGGTGTTGAGCCACTGCATAACATACTGTAGGTGTGTCAAGCAGAGAGTGTTTGGAACCTCCGTGCGGACACCCAGATGCTGGAACTCTTCACAGAGCTTCTTGCTTCTCAAATCCAAGCTGATGTTGAAGACGACAACGTGAATTGTATCATGCGTGTTGAAGCAGACAGACTGGCCTGTGGAGAACGACTGCTGACCCCCGAAATCGAGGATGCGCACAAACGTCATGTCCTTGCTTCGGTTGACCCATTGCAGTAACTTTCTGACACTGCTCACTGTAGCTTGTGTGATCTTTGAAATGATGGGCTCCTCAAGGAGGCATCCCAATTGGTCAGAAGCACAGGGTTTCGTGTTTTCCTTCGTTGACGATTGGTTTGCCTGAGCTGTTGTGACAGCTGTCTGGAATTCACGGGTTTCAGTCGCTGGGACTGGTAGCTCTAGAGAAGCAGTGGACGTTCCACCCTCTGGACTGTTCAGCTCGTGATCAGAGAGGTGCACGACTTGGGTTTGCTGTTCTGCGCCTGCTTTGGCGAAGACTTTAGTCTTTGTTCGTTCTGTGTTCGAGATGGAATTCGCAATGGTATCGGTTATCTTGGCATCGACATCTACACGAGTCAGCAGCGGTTCATCGTGTTTCACAGTGAGATTGGTCGTTGTCACAGTGACGTTGATTCCCTCAGTGCTGTCCTGCTCTTCCACAAACTCATCCCCAACCAGCGCTCGCTGAAAACTTGTCTTGCCAGTGGCCGGCTCACCGACTAGGACGATCTGACAGTGATGGCACCAGCCCTTACCACTGTGAAACGCCTGCTCCATTGCTTGCTCCAGCTGTTCATACTCACGGCCGAGATCTGACAGAAGACGAAACGAGACATTCAGAAATGCTTTTTTTTGTGGAATTATCTGATTCTCTTTTCCTTGACCTAATTTTTTTTGCACCAGCTGGAACCCCGCATGTGAGC
The DNA here is from genome assembly GCA_028571005.1 of Clathrina lutea. Lineage (NCBI taxonomy): Eukaryota > Metazoa > Porifera > Calcarea > Clathrinida > Clathrinidae > Clathrina > Clathrina lutea. Next base: position 8,065 of record JAOWAR010052673.1, read on the forward strand.
GTGTGCGTAGGGCCGTATGTATGTGTTTGAGCAAGTGCGTACGGTTGTCTTAATGTATTAATGGCCAATCGAATGGGCTTTCATAGGCTTGCATGTGGGAATCCAATTCTTTTGTAAATAAAGAAAACATGACACAATGGAAGGAGCACGCGTGAAACAAATAGTTACTGACTGTTTACCTTTCTGGACTTTCGTCAAAATTTCTTGCGCCTCTCTCATTCGATCCTCACTGTTCATGTACCCTACACAGAGAAAACAATTCCATGAGAGAAGCTTTTCTTCAATGTTTGGAATGTCACCTGTGTGATCCTCCAGCCCTATACACACAGACGATGTGATCCGCAAGGACTATGATATGCTTGATTATCAGTTGCTATGACAATGTTAGTGGGACACTATTTACACCAGGCGAAAATTTGCCTCAAATTAGAAAGCAAGGGAACAAGACCCAAGTATGCACAAGCACATATTTCCATCTCTTTCTTACAACATACCTCTCCGACAGGTTCTTCTTTCACTCAGCTTCAGTGTCAGCTGCTTGCGCTCTTCCGACACCCTGTCTTGCTGTTTGTCACTTTTTGTGAAGACAAGAGCACCGTCTTCCTCCCATTGGCCAATCATCTTTTCCTCCAACCAGAGAGTACGTTTCGATGTCTTTGCTGACAGCACATGCTGCGAAGGATCTCCTGACCAGATCAGCAAAGCGGGCTTTCCGGGCACAGAGAAAACCCTGTGGGTCAGTTCTTGGCCAGTGTCGCTATCGATGTAGCCAGTGTCTGTACAGGTCTCACCAAAAAACTTAATACCTGTTGAGAAGGGGCGAAGTTTTGAATTCGCCTTGAATGGCAGGCACCGGCAGGCCAGGCGATGGTGTCGGACCTCGGCTTTGGGATGGCCTCTTTCCTGCATCTCTGCTGTCAATCGTTTGTGGACGAGATCCGCCCCAATTCTCTTGAAGTTTTTTACTTCTGCTCCACGGGACCAAATGCGCCGGGACTTGTCAGTTCGAACCTCAATGTGCGATATGTCACCTCTTCTCACGAACACACGCTTGCATCTTCGGCAGCAGATGTCAACTCCATGCCAGGAACCTTAGAATCAAACACACAGACAGAGAAGTAGAGCATAAATTTTTTCCCCTTCTGCAGTCTAAGGGAGGCTTCCAAGAGAAAGCATCAATCTCTTCTGAAAAGGACAAGAGTTGTGGAAGAAACAAGTAGCTGCATCGAAGTTTTCCACGGCACACCCGACATTTCAAAACTCTTTTCTCCTTTCATCAAATTCAGCGTAGCTGATGGGACAACTTTTAGCAGTCGACACGCATTTTTCAGTTGTAATACTTTTATCAACAGACTCGACTGAAGGTGGAGAAAAAACGGTACGCAGAAGATAAAAGACGTTTCGGAGTACTAATCCCTCCCAAGTTTCGTTCGGACAAGTGTTAGTGATCCGGAGAAGATGTAGATCAAATTCATTCATTTACACACGTAGTAATGAGGCTTCACTTCTTGTGGCTGCCTGTCGCTACATCCTTAATAAGCCTGAATGTTCTGCCAACAAATGCTCAGAAGGGTTTTCACGAGAAGCCCGGCTCTACTTGCATCTTTGGCTTCTAGAGGTTTTAAGGCACTTTGGAATGAAACACATCGAAGCAGTTTGATTTCACTGTGGCCAATCTGCAGTGGCGTTAGGCTCTATGCTCCGAGGCTTGCACTTGGAAACACAGTAATATCTGGATTTGTACCAAATGATCATTTCTTTTCCACCTTTGCTTATCCACTATTTAACTTATGCCAGATAATGAAGAAAATGAACTCAGCATTACCTGGCAAGTTTAGATCGACTGTCAATCCTTACGGAAGTACAATGCCTTGTAAATAATACATGATGGTGATGACAATGATACTGATTTTAGAGCATGTTGGGCAAAGAAAAAATCTTACCTTTCTTTGTCGCGCCAAGCTCAGTTATCAGTCCTTCTCCCTGACCAACTGGCTTGATGAAATCAATGAAATCAGGACTTGCTCCAACCACAATTCCCGCCCAGCCTTCAAAGTGAGTAGCAAGAAATAAGCAGATGGAAACACCTAACTCTGAATCTTTCCTCTGCTTTGAAAGCGTGTATGGCTTAAGTTCTTGTCAACGGTATACGTTATTCTGTCCCTGAGCACATTTTTTCGTTGCCATTTTCTGAAAGTGCTGCCGTTTCTGGAAAGATCTCCTCATCAGCTGAAAAACTACTAGTTACACGTTCCAATGAAACAGACAATTTTAAAGGAAAGAACTTTGAAACAGTAAGTGCAACCCTTGATCTCTTATCTAACTCCAACAGATTGTCAGGAAGGCAGGTCTACATTGAGCAATATCAGTTGCCAGAAGAACATCATGACGAAGTCCTAGCTGGTTGTGTGATACTTGTAAGTTTTTTTTTTTAATTTTTAAAAACATCAAAAAGAATATTAACCTTTAATAGCTTACCTTCCTCTGAGGCCCACTTTCGTAAGATGCTTCGCGTTCGCTCAATACGATTAATCTCGGTCAGGTTGTCTGAAAGAGTGAAGATGTGTGTTAGACTCAACATGTGAAAAAAAAGTCAAACGAGGGATGTATCTAAGGAGAGAATTTTACATAAGACAGCAGCAAAGAGTATGTCCACTGACCTTCCTCGAGGAAGCCAGCTTTGGACACCTCCTCCACAAGGCGGGTAAACTCCAGCTCCTCTTTCGCTTTGCTGAGGGTGAACTTGCCTTCGTTGATCCATCGCTGTACCGTGTCGGCATGACGATTGTTCTCAGGAGTCAACGTACTTGACGCTGTGATGACGAGTCTGGTGTGCCGTGACGGCTCACCTCGATAGACAAGTCCCTTAAAGAACTTAAACTGGATGACTTCACCGCACTCTTCATCCCTGTAGAAGTCTGAAGGGTCCTTATCATTGAAGATATTCCATCCTTCCACGCCTTGTTTGTAGCGAGCACAATTCTTGCACGCCACATTCTGGAGCATAATTCTCCTGTCGGTCTTAAAAGCATCTTTCTGGAGCTGGCTCTTAATCTTGTCTCTCCGTGGCTTTCCAGTCGAAAGGATTGCTTCAGAGCAGCAAGACCGAGCAAGGACACATCGACCGCCCTCTCGATCACTAGAAACAGCGACAATGTCTTTGGCTTCAACGATCAAGGTATAACAACCGGCACAGGCAATGTCAATGAAATGCTGGCTTCCTGTGAAAGGAAGGGGAAGACATTTTTTCAGTGTTCTTCTGGTCGAAATGCACATACTGTAATAGAAACAAAAATGGTAAACCAACATTCGTAGACACTGAGTGAGCAGCTCCTTTTCTGGCATATTTATGTGGCCATGGCCACATCAGGCGAACAAAAGTGTCTTTATCATCTCTTTCTCGGCAAGCTTGGGCATGCCGTTCCCCATACCCAACAAGGTTAAATTGTACTCCTCAAATGCCTTACATTAAGAAATGACCCAACCGCAAAACAAATTCCTTTTAGCTTGACCGTACAGACACGACTGCTTGGTTTACATGGATTAGCTCCAGATGTTTTTCTTTATTTTATTTTAAGGATGTGGTTTTCCACGGCTGAAAAAGGTGCAAGTGGACAAGTTTATATGCTGAAAAGCAAACAATCCCAATCCCGGGACTAGCGAACAAGTGTAAACTTGCAGTTTGTCGGTCAACGGATTCCTTGGTTTGCTTGAGGTCAGGTGGGTTTCCGGGGTTGTGCAAATTTTACTGCTCAGTTAAGACAGCAGGACATCCCTCAAAGCAAGGGAACTTCGGAGGGCGACTAATTTGCTAGATTTAAAAAAAAAACAATACGGAAGCGTTTGAATGTGCAAGGCACTGTCGTTCGCCAGGAAAAATTTTCACCATACAGTCAATTATCTCACCTTTCTCAGTTGCGAGGAGCGTGCTGACTGGCAGCCAAATGCCAGGAGTGGCCATGGCTGCCGATCCAGCGATACAATGCCAGGATCAACTTCCTCTACGAAAACGACAACCAGCTGCAGGGACAGGCGACGAGCACGCGGCTTGCCCTGATCAGCACATGCATAGGATGTCAATCGATCAGCAGAGATCAAACGGGAGCCAAACGACGCCAATGTACAACGCAAAGCAGCCTGACACTGGTCGTGCAGTCAGCGGCCTCTCCTGTGCTTGCCCATTGTACAGTTATCGCTGGCAATGCCTAAGAAACTGGGAAGCACGTTTGGCTGAAACGGCACAGATCGTGGCATGAGCGAATGTCCTCGACTGGAGAACTTCAAGCAGCCTAGCTTGCTGGCTCTATGTGCTGAGTCAAAGCTGTTCAAGAAGAACAATGTCTGACTCGGACATTTACCTAAGTGAAGCTTCTAGCTTAAGCAAAACCAGATTTTTAGTAGCCGGGCTGCGTTGTGTGCTTCGAGGCTTTTCCAAGATGAACACTCACCTAGCATAGCTCCGATCGGACCGCGCATGCGCAAAAAATAAAATGGCGCCGAAGAAGAAGAAGACGCTCCTTGGCGCTGCCGTCAAAACGAGTACCGTGGAGAAGTAGTTATCAGTCTAAGACCTCTGTTTAAGGCTTTGATCGAGAGATAAAGACATGGAGAACTTGTCGACTAAGCGGCAGAGCGATATCTTTCTTGGTTGTTGCGAAAGTGGAGGTTGTCGCTACTGCCTTCTTGACGAAGATCGAGTTGCTATGGTGATACTTTCTTTGCTCGGAAATCCAACTTTTCACCATGGTAACTTCTCAAATCCACGATAAATAAACAGGTAGGGACTTCCCCTGTGCTGTGGCCAAGTTGGCGGGAAATTGACCGTCGGGTTGGCGCGCTTTGCCCTATCGAAGGAGCCTTGCATGCATGCCTTGTACTGACCTGTCACTATGTGGTTTTCGGTGTGGCGAGTAGAGGTCTGAACATGGGTCAGGCAGATCGACCGTCGCACGCAGTGCATGCGAACTCTTTGTGGTTGGTTT
>JAOWAR010052784.1:0-13046 GCA_028571005.1 Clathrina lutea
CATTAACACCTTGGATGTGGTCGGGTAGAACATGGCATCAAGTTCCCATGGACTTTGCAAAGAAGGAAGAAAGCAATTTCCTTGTAATGGCCGACACTCACTCCAAATGGCCGGAAATATCTCTGATAAAGTCGACAACACACATCTGCTACCGTCGATGTAGCCCGTGAAACATTTCCACGCTGCGGTCTGCCGAGCCAAGTCATAACTGACAATGGACCTCAGTTCACAAGTATATATCCCTCCTGAAGAGAAATGGGATCGAGCACATTCGAGTTCCACCATACCATGCAGCTAGCAATGGAGCAGCAGAGAGAATGGTGCAAACATTTAAGCAGAGTTTGCAGGTGATCATGACAGCGGGAACGGGAACTCCTCTAAAAGAGTAGCTGGCTGATTTCCTGCTTCGCTACCAGACAGCGCCGCACGCGGTGACCGGAAAATTACCAATGGATATGCTATTTTGACATAGCTGTGGTACTAGAGTCATGTTGTTGCATCCGGACACGGAAGCACGAGTGCTGGACAAGCAGTCGTCCCAAGTCAGCGAAGGTCAGTGGCGCGAGTTCTATACAGGAGAACGAGTGGCAGTTCGTGACGTACGCTCAAACCAGTGGTTCTATGGTACCGTGGCTGAGCGATCTGGGAGAAAGTTGTACATCATCCAACTTGACAATGGCTGTGTCTGGAGATAGCATGTCCACCATGTGCGTCGAGCTGAGGATCTGGTCAGCCAGCAGGTGGCAGATGAGCTATTGAGAGTTCCGGCCAGAAGAAGCCACATGACCACCCCTTGCCCCTTCCAGAGGTGACAACGATGAAAGGGGAGGCGACTAACAGCAAACAACAAGAGGACCATCCTCCGCACCTATCCAAGCCCAACCTATGCAGATGCGAACTCTCAATCGTTGGAGTTGCGCAGGTCTTCACGGCAAAGCACAAAGTCGAGCCGTCTGATTGAAGAGATATAACAGTTGCAGACATCACACATTCCTTTTTGTTTTGTTTCAGCTTCTTTCAGGAAAGTGTCAGATGTTTTCGGTTAAGGGGGACGAGATGTGGTGTATGAGCATAGCGATACTTTTGTACACTAGCCGTGTGACAGTCTTTTGTCTCACTTCTATTTCCTCCCCACAAGTTTGCTTTCCCAGACCCCGTGTTCTACTTGGGTTCTCTTCTTCCTCTTACTCTGTACCCCTGTCATGAATGTTAACAAGTGATCATTTGAAGACACAACACTCGACACCAACCGAAAGCATCAGTGAAGCTTTCAACCTTCGAGATTTCTTTTTTTGCCAGCCAAATATTTTGGCGCCAAAGCCAAGAAGCCGCACCTGACCAGTTGCAAGATAAGTCCATTGATCTTTGACAGGAGTGCACGTGGCGTGTCATTTTGCTTTTATACGTCTGACACCAGGGCCAAATTTTGCCATGACCTTCGCCACTGTGGGATTAGGCTGCATAAATATGTTGTCACATTGTATAAACACAATGAACGTACACCTGATGACCATTCTCTCAACTGCTTGACCCCGTAGCCACGGGAGTGAGTCGACATTCCAGGAAGCCATTACTGATTACTGGTATAAATTCTGGCAAGGTCGGCGGTGGGATGACGGAAACTTGTAAAGCCACACCATTTCACAACATTGCAACATCAATTAAAAACAAAACGTTGCTGCTGGCATTTCACGCGGGGAACCCCGCTCTTTCTTCGAGTCGCCTTTCTTAGACTTGGAGGAAGTGACCTATATGGGTGTTGCAAACTGTGCTGCTTCTGCCGAGTACGTCGGGCTCATGCACCAATACTAGCGTTTTCTTTTCACAAAATTGCCCAGGAAAGTTCTCAAACCTCGCTTTAAAGCCTATTTTTAATGCTCGGAGAAAGTCTCAAGGCTCATTTAGGCTTCAGGGGAGTTTAAGACTGGCCTTTCAGAAAGCCTAAGCTTACTTGAAATCTGCGCAACCACTAACCACAACAAATATTGCTATTGAGACGATGATAAACCGCATCATCACCACAGCAATATTTTATTGTAACAAACACCAACTCTCTTACAACATCACAAGCTTGGATTTGAATTTTTGAAAACTTCAAACGACGTTTCCGCTGAGCTACTCGGACCTTCCTCATGTTCTGAAATTTCGCTGGTCAATACTGACAGGCAATCAGCTGACCCACGACCGGCTTCCTTGTGAAGCTTCCGACGTTCACTGTCTGTTGGGAAGTTTGCCAATAGGGAGGTTTTGCACACACGTAAAGACTACTAAAGTGTCCAAGATAGGGTATGAAAATCCACCCACGTTTCGCGCGCTTTCCGTCACGTCCGTAATCTTTATCTGCTGATACCGACTTTACGTATGAAGGGCTCTACCCACGGGGGCCTCTTCGTGGGTCATGCTGTCTGACATTTGGGCGGCAAACTTGAACTACGGCTTTGTACTCGTGGATCGTGGTTTCGTGATCGTGACTAATTTCTTTCGAGTCTTCTCTGGCCAGTTTCTCTGGCCATGTAGAGCTGCGTGCACCTGAACGAGTTTGTCAGTCGTGGACATGGAGTGCCGTTCGATTTGGCCGTGGTTCCTCCGGCTTCTTCACCCAGTAAGTTTTTTTTTTCATTCAAAGCATGGACTATTCGATCTCCTTTCGACGAAGGAGGCACTTCTTGTTACGTTTCGCATTTCGCAGATTCTCCTTCAGCAGAAGTCGGTGCTAGTAGCAGCAAAACTGGCCATGCGAGATGTAGGTTCTCTGTCTCTGACGACGTACAGCTGCTGAGAGAGAGGTTGGCGTTCATGACAGGCATGTACGGGTCAAAGCATGGGAAGCAGTGGCGCAAAGGAGTACAGGCCGGCTGGAAGGGAAAAATGCCCAAACACTTCGAGAACGTGCAGTGCATCTTGTGAAGTTGCGCATGAAAGGCCAGGCAACTTCTGTAGAACGGTAAGTGCTTGTAAACCATTGAGAAGCAGGTGTGTTATCTTTCATTCCTAATATTAAGTCCTCACTACTTTCATGGAATGATTGTGAGGAGATCTGTGTAAGATTAGATTTTGAAAAAATAGATCGCCAATTTTCCCTGCCTTTTGATGATAAAAAGTACTTGAAAACGCCCATGGCCAGTTTCTTAATAAGTATGTATTTGGCTCTCGCTTATAAAGGTGTTGCAGATGTGGGACAGAAGAAGATTGTTCAGAAAAGAGATTCACTTCTCGATGGGCTTGTCGAACTTTACAAGGATGAGATAAAGGAGAAGATCCAACAATCTGCTACCAAAAGGCCTCGGAGGAGAAAGCTGTAAGAGATAAGAATTTCGGGCTGCAGATTATTTGAGATACTACACAAACTCTCAGTGAGAAAGTAAGGAGAAGTAAAGGCACAAAGGGTGCTTGTGATGCTTTTGTGCTGCACTCTTCTGTATTATAGCAGTTGAGGTGTTTTTTTTTCCTGTTGCATGGGAAGAGAACTAATGTGTCCCGCTCTTGACCAGTCAGACTTCTTTCATCGTCAAGTGCATTCTCTATATTTGTGTAGATGTGCAATGTTTTCAATTATTCATAAAGTGAAAATAGAATGCTTTCCTTTCACTTTCTCCTCTTTTTCACAACCAAAAGCGAAGCGGGCTAAGCCAGCATGCAACGTGGCAGCAAGACTTGGCAAGTTGAAAGACCACGTGAGTCAGCTCAAAGTCTTGCAGCAGGAAGAAATGCAGCTTCGACAAGAGGAGCTTGCACTTCGCACGGCGGGGCTCCCACTCCAAAGGAAACAAACGGAACTGCTCCTAACAAACCTCAAAGAAAATTAATTTTTACTTAAAATTAATGTTTGTGATTTTTGCTCTCCGATAGCGATTGCTTAAGGTCACAGTTTGAACTGCCATAGGGACATTAGGGCCAATTCTTTTCTTCTCGTTCTAAAATATAAAAGCCATGCGCGCCTATTGAAAGTATGAGAGTACTGTTGGAGGTTTCATGCTGCTTCTTCGACATGTTTGACTGCGAACAGCTGGCTGTTCACCGGCTGCAGATTTCACAGGGTAGAAATTTCATCTCTTTGCAGCAAAGAATCAACCCGCTTGTCACCCCACCGAAGGCGGCATTTGAGGTGCTGAAGAGGTGGACGATGGAGAAGGCTGACCATGCGTTTGGAGAAGAGCTGTTCCATGTTCTTTCATGACAAACCTAAGCTTTGTGAGATTGCCTTGCGCTTTGAGCGTGAGCTACTCGGTCGATAGTATCAACGTGTGAAGCAGAGAATTGACCATGGACATGATGAAAGAACCTACAGCACATCCTAGACCTGGCATTTCCTATACATTATTTCAGTGCGCACATCTGTGGACATGAAGAAACTTTCAAGAAAGACACAAGCGTGCTATTTTAATTTGGAGTCATAAAAGCAATGAGCTACTTGATGCTGCTCTGATAGTCTTTCCTTCTCTAGAAAGAGAGAGAGAAAGAGAAAGAGAGAGAGAGAGAGAGAGAGAGAGAGAGAGGGAGAGAGAGAGAGAGAGCCACGTTTCATGACACGTGCTCAGGGAATCATACATTGGTCACCTTTCCAATCAGAGTGGGGCAAGGAGGGAGTCTCCATTACAGAATTCGAAAGGTTCCTTCAAATTCACTTTGACATGCCGGGAGAAAAACATTCATTCGATTAGCCATTAACAACTTTCTTTGTCTCCTATCACGGTACACACAACATCCCTTCGAGTGCGAGGTCGAGGTTTGCATTCCTCTCCTTCGCACGAACACTTCTTGAGTGCGTGTGTCCGTACGTGGTTAGCATTCAGGCATGTCACAAACCAGTTTGTGGTTGTTATTCATGAATTTTTGCTGGGGTCGGCTGACACATAGTTGGAAAATTTCCCTGATCACCAGCCAAACTCGAAATTGGTGGGTGACGTTTTGGCCTAGCCTTTAATAATACTAAGAGTAAACCGAAACCGAAAGAAGAGCTACTGATTTTGAAAATAAAAAAAAAGGCGAGCTTTGCGCTTTCATGCAGGGGATCACAAAAGCCGGATGAAAAACACGCCTACTCCCGCGAACACGAGAGAAAGAAAACTGACAACGATCTCGAAAGGATAAGTGGTTGGGCCAACCGGGAATCGGCTAGTTAGATTTCCGTTCCAATGCTCCACCAACTGAGCTATTAGTTCGACCCGCTAACGGCCGAGTTTTTCTCTCTCACACGTGAATTCTCCGAACTAAAGCGGATTTTACACACTAGTACTTTGATACGCCGCTAGCCAAACTCAAAACCGCTAAATATTGTTCGGGCAGTCCGTCTGGCCAGGGTGCCCATTGGTCTTCGACACGAGTGCACGTGGCGTGTCACTTTGTTTCGTTTTACACTATCCGCGAAACTTACTCTAATTTAATACTAATTCTTTTCGACTTGCAGAATGTTCTGTAAACTAACTTGAAATTACATGTTTGATTTTGACGCGTGTACAGCTTCAAGTGGCTGAGGAGCGAGGTTTTTCACACACATCGATCTTTTTTGCTCTACAAATTAGGGGTGGCCAATAGAAGAGAAGGAGCCAAAACATAGTTTTAGGATGCGTATGCAGTTCTTATGACGGACGAGGCGGTGTAGTGAGGCTGAAAACCATTATTGTTTGGACCCACAATGACGGTGACACTTGGGATATAGTTGGCGGGGGTACGGTATAAGCAGGTCGTCCACGAGGCGTCGATGCCTGCAAAGTCCACAGCCTCTCGTTTCGTACTTCGTCATGAAGGTGATGTTGGATGCACATTCCTGGCAACGCTTTACTAGTAGTTGCTTGCCTCCATACCGTCCGCCAGAGTTGCTGAGACCAGGTCCATTGAACAACAAAAAAAAGGAGAAAAAAAACCACGAGATACATGTAGCTTCTGCTGGCGCTACCAGGAAGCTGTCTTCAGGCCAAAGACAAAATCACTGAGAACCCGGTCTCCGGGCTAACTTGTCCTCAACTTAGTAATTTCGAATACTTGTACAGTACTCCTCCTGGTTGCAATTCTGCTCCGAACGTGGACGTGACCTCCGGCTATACACAGCCCATTCCATAGCTGAATTATTAGAGGCCGATCTTGTGAGCGGCCAACTTGGAATTCCGATCGCCAAGTTGACTTGCGGAAAGCATAATAATTATATATAAGAAGAGTGGCCGGACAGCTCAAATATTTTATAAGAGAAACGCTGAAGACCTCGAAGCCGTGAAAAACCCGTAGTGCTGTGCGTATATATAATTTTGGTCTCTTGCTGAGTGCTCGGCAGGAGGCTTGATTGAGCCTGATTGAGCAGACTCGAGCTGGAGTGCAGAGTTCATCGGTCTGCCTATTACACACCAGTCACGCCCGCCACGCCTGAACAGATCTAGCGCTACCTCTCGCCAGGTGACTGGAGGGCAGAACTGACATCTTGGAATGTGCCACATTCAACTGAAAGATTCTGAGGCTAGCATCAAGTAGAGGCTATCACTTTGGAGAGAAGATGAGCGACCGTGCCGGCCAGACTGGTGCAAGACTGGTGCACAGCCGCCCTGTCACGGTTTGATGGCGGACAACTCGAATGCCGGGCGACAGCGAACGCATGTGTTCAAGTTGACTCGGAACAAAAGATTGGCCAGGACACACCCAGTAGTCCGGGACATCTGTCATCCCGTAGCCGGACTGAGCGGCTGGGACTTCTAATCATCGGCATTCTGCCATGCGTGATCACAAGGGACGCAAGCGTCTGTCTAAACAATGGCAATACCCACGACGGACGTGATCGACTGCCACGGTGACTTGTTGGTGTGCAAACCAAAGGACAAAATTAAACCAACTGGAACGGAAAGGGAAAGTCCGGCCCGTTGTGCTGGTCCAGTACACCGCGCCGACGTCCCGGTTTCTCGAGTGTGGACGTATCACGGGCCGCGCCAGCTGTATACATATCATGTCACAATCGGCCTGCCTGTCCCGGTCTTGTGTGCACCGCTATGTCTGGCCACCAGTTGCATCCGGCAATACTCGAGGAGTTGACTGAGGATCAGCGACACCGATCCTCGTCGACTAGCGTATAAAGCGCTTTCTTCGCTCCAAGTCGGGACGACACTGATCAATTCGTAAGACGATCTGCTGCATGTTGCCCGAAACGCCCGATTAGCTCTTCCAGCGTGTCCTGCAGCCCAGGAAACACTTCCGCATATGAGGACAGCCTAACTGGTCACTGAACCCTCGGTGAGCTACAGTCGCCAAAGATGGCCGAGTTGCCTGAAACAGACAGGCTGAACCTAGCAGAGTGCGTCGAGCAGGAACTCGTGGCTAGCACTGTTGACACTTTGAACAGGATCGGATGGGAGGCCGTCGAGAGGCGTTCCTTTCCATTCAGTCTCCACAGCTCGATCTGGAAAAATAAATGGTTTGTGGATATCGGAACGCTTTTGCATTTGGCCTGCATCCATCGAAAGCTCATCCTGATGGAGCTCTTTTTGGAAAAGAATGTTAAGCCTGATGTAAGAAGTTTGAAATTCCTTTCTACTCCTCTTCACATTGCCGCCGCGCTTGGTGACGATGAGATGTGTGAGCTTCTTATTTCTTCTGGCTGTCCAGTGGACGTTCTAGACAAAAATCAGGCGACCCCTCTCCATGAAGCAAGTTCAAACGGAAGAGACCACACTATCCAAATTTTGGTGCAGTCTGGCGCACGTGTCAACCACGAAGATTCGTGTAGGAGATCACCCTTGCATGCGGCAAGCTCAGAGGGGAGTGCGAGTGCAGTTGGAATTCTGATGAAGAACGGAGCCGATGTTAACCACAGTGATTCCTCAGGGAAAACTCCTTTGCACGAGGCAAGCTCGGAAGGCAATGACAGTACAGTGGAGACCTTGGTAAAGAATGGAGGTGACGTCAACCAGGGTGATTCTTCAGGAAGAACTCCTTTGCATGAGGCAAGCGCAAAGGGAAACGACCATACAGTGGAGACCCTGGTGAAGAATGGAGCTGATGTCAACCAGGGTGATTCTTCAGGAAGAACTCCTTTGCATGAGGCAAGCGCAAAGGGAAAGGACCATACAGTGGAGACCCTGGTAAAGAAAGGAGCTAATGTCAACCAGGGTGATTCTTCAGGAAGAACTCCTTTGCATGGGGCAAGCTCAGAAGGAAATGACAGCACGATGGAGACCCTTGTGAAGAAAGGAGCCGATGTCAACCAGGGTGATTCTTCAAAAAGAACTCCTTTGCATGCAGCAAGCTCAAAGGGCAATGACAGGAGTGTGGAGATCTTGATTAAGAATGGTGCCAATGTGAACCATACTGATTCTTCGGGAAGGACACCTTTGCATGAAGCAAGCAGACACGGATTGTCAAGCGTAGAGACTCTTCTCCAAGCAGGAGCGGAACCTACAATCATCGACTCGGAAAATCGTACCGCTATGTCAGAAGCGGTCAACCATGGTGATGATGCCACCATCACAGCCATTCTCATGCATTGCTCTGCGTTAAGGAGCAAAGATCTTCTAGCGGCCCTCAAAGTTGCAATCCAGGAGAAGTTTTCAGTTGAGCTTGCTTTCGCGGCATGCTGTGCAGGAGCCCTTGACTACCTGAGCAATGGAGGACTGACTATCTTGCTAGACTGGGCGCTGGAGAAGAAATCAGCTGCCATATGCTTAGCCACATTCCAAGCAGGAGCGTGTTTTAATGTGTCACGAAACAGCAAAATCCTTAAACTTGCTTTGGAAAAGGGCTCACTGGACCTAGCGCAGTTTGTTTGCACCCCTGAGGCTCTGGCGAATGTAGGCTTTCATGGCCGGAGAGGTGTACTGCAGCTTGCCTTGAAGAGGGGCTCAGTGGACATTGCCCTGAGAGCTTGCAAAGCAGGTGCCCTGGCTGCTGCAGGTAGGCTTTTTGGGCAAGATGTGCTCCGCCTTGCCTTACAAGAGGGCTCGGCCGAGCTTGGAAAAGAGGCTAGCAATGCGGGTGCCTTGTGGAGTGCCAATTCTGTGACTTTGAAGGCTACACTCAACTTGGCACTGGAGGGTGATTTAGCTGACCTCGCACTTGAGGCTTGCAGATTAGGTGCACTGGCAGAAGTAGACAATGAGACTTATAGAGCTGTTCTCTGTTTGGCCACAAGGAAGGCTTCAGGAGAACTTGCAATGGTCACTTCCAGAGCACAACCTCTGATTGCGGCTGATCACTATACAAGAACAGCTGTCCTTCAGCTCGCCTTAAGAACAGGCAAGGCCGAATTGGCCTCACTGGTGTGTAAAGTCCTTGACGTGACACAAATAGACACGGTGACAAGACATGCTCTATTGCACTTGGCCTTAGACAAGGCTTCACTGGAGCTGGCTCTTGAAGTTCTAGAGGACACCCTCTTTGGTGAAAGAATTGAGATCAAGCGAACCGTTCTGACGCTTGCGCTTGCAAAATCTTCAGTGCAGTTAGCGATTGCAGCATGCAAAGCTGGAGCTTTGATCGGCCAACTGCAGGACACTGAAAAAGTAAACGATATTCTCCAGTTAGCCATACTAGAGGCTTCTGTAGAGCTGGCTGAAGCTGCTTGCGAGTCGGGAGCTCTAGATAAAGTGCCATCGGATGAAACACTATTCCAGCTGTTGAACTTGGCATTGGAGAAATCTTCAATCAGACTGGTGATTGCAACTGTCCGTGCAGGAGGAATCACCGTCGCCGGCGAGGATTTGATACAGCGCAGTCTTCAGCTTGCCCTAGAAACACCTTCTATACAGCTATTGCTGATCCTGTGTGAGGAAGGCTGTCTGCAGTTTTCCAGCAGTGATTTTAAGGAGAAAGTTTTACATCTGGCTGCAAAAACGGGCACCCTACAACTGGCCAATCACTGCATTTTGAGTGGTGCTATTCACGGAGCTCAGCACTGGAAGAAACCTAGCCCAATTGATGTTGCAACAAGCCGCGGACACAGCCGACTTGCCCAGAAGCTCAGGAAAGCCGTTGATGACCACAAACTACTGAGCCTTGGACAGCAAATTGCAAAGACTGTGCTGCTGCGAGTTGCAGGACCTCCCGGCGCTGGGAAAAGCACATTAGTCCAGTCTTTGCGAACAAATCGTGCCCGGGGACTTCTAAGACGAGAAAATCAACCTGATGAACAAGACCAGAACTTTAAACATCGCACCAGAGGAATTAGAGTGAAAACGTATCAGGATGAGGACAATTCATCTTTCCGCATCTTGGACCTAGGAGGACAAGAAGACTTCACTGCGGCAAACCAGCTCTTTATCGGTCGAGGACATATTCCCACTATCAACGCAATTGTCATCTCATCTCTCGAAGAACTTTCTCAGATTGAAAAGGACATACTGAAGTGGTCTGCATTCTATGCAAGTCGCAGTCATGAGTTACAACAACACCATCTCAGTTCATCTGCAGCCTGCAACGAACTTCCTAATCGCCATCCTCTCATTGTAATCGCTACACGATGGGAATCTGCCCGCCACGATCAGATTGAGAATGTGGAGAAGGCATTTCAAAAGGCGAAAGAGCGTTTTCAGCGCTTTCTCGAGTTTGAAGGAAGTCCTGTCTTCCTAGACGCTCGGAAATCATGGAAAGGTGGGATGGAGGACTTCCGCCAAATTCTAACTGATGTGAAAAGAAAGGTTCTAAAGACTGCACCGCCTCAGGCTGCTCTGTGCCAGGACATCCAAAGAGCTCTTCCATGGATCAGAAAGACAGTCCCAAGTCCAGCTATTTCCCGAGCAGAGCTACCTGAGCTTGTTGCTCAAGGTCTGAGCTCTTGGAGGCACAGATTTGACAAAGATGTCCTTCGCAGTCATGATACCCTTTTCGATGCTGCCCTAAGGCAGATGTCAGATGCATGCGAGATTCTCTCTTTTGAGGTGTTGGAGCTGAAAGACAAGCTAGTCGTTAATCCAGAGTGGTTGCTGCACCAAGCAGTTGGTGTTCTTTTGTCGCCAGCCTTCTTTCCTTCTCCTCGAGTTGTTTATGATGAGCGAGGCCGGGCAAAGTGCACCGAAGCTGAGAAAGCACTGGATGCAAGATTTGGACAATCAGCCGACCAAGGAGTTTTAAGCGGAAGAGTGACTCTGCAAATGGTAGCTGAGCTGGGCATTGCCATCTTGGACAATACAGACAAAGAAGATGGCGGTGAGATTGTTGTTCCATCCAAGATGGCCACTCAAAGAGACTCAACGCCAATCCTCTCAGAAGACAGTGCAATCTGGTTTGGTATCCAGCTGCGCTGCAGCGAAGTACTGATGTCCGTATGTCTTTTTCCACAGTTACAAGTTCACCTCTATAACTTTTTTCTCAACCATTGTGGAAAAAACTCAAGCCTTTGGTCCGGTGGCTTTGCAGTCGCTCTCCGATACACGAACGCTTTGGGGATTGTTGAAGCTCGTCATGGTGACATGGCAATTGACATCATTGTGCGTGGACAAGAACAGACACGGCGCGAGTGCTACGCACTGCTTCAAACTTTGAAGGAGGAGACATTGCTGAAGGCTGAAATTTTCAGTCCAGGATCGGATATCACTGAGAGAATCCTCAGCGCCAAGGAACTATCCTCTCTAGACTGGACCAAGACGACTACCGTCCCGAAGATATCTTACAGCGAAGAAGATGTAGAGAGGGCTATGGAGAGCACTGGTGTCATCGGGCCCAAAGACAGTCTGCAAGTTCCGGAAGATGCCTTTTCGTTGATGGCCATTCCTGCTACACACGTTCAACTCATGAGGCCAAAAAATTATGACCGTTTTTGTCACAAGATGAATCGGCCTTCCAAGACTGGCAAGGGAAGATGGCATGACCTAGCCCAACGCCTCTGCATGAACCATGATATTCCATCTGAGGACAAACCTTCCTTTGCCAACCCTACCCATCACATCCTGCAGTGGTGGTCACGACGCAGCGGGGCTCACACAACTGAGTGTCTTCTGGCAGAAGTGACTGCCATTCATCATCCAGAGGCAGCAGCCGTTTTGCAGGACGAGCTAGCTCAGTCTTCGGACTTTCTGCAAATAATTGGAGAACATAACACTGACGCTGAATCATGGAACAACGTTACCAGTGAAGATTCTGAAGAGTGCTGGGACAGTGTCAGCGAAGATTCCGGAACCATAAGCTTAGCGACGGGTCATGATTTCTATGACAAGCCATGTACTCCCATTGAAGATATGATAGTGCTGATGGAGATTTCATGCTGCTTCTCCTGCATTTTTGACTGTCAACGGCTGGCTGTTTACCTGCAGATTTCCCAGAGGGAAGATTTCATCTCCTTCCTTCAAAGCATCAACCCACATATCAGCCCAAAGGAGGCAGCATTTGAGGTGCTGAAGAAGTGGAAGATGGAGAAGGCTGACCATGCGTCTGGAGAAGAGCTCTTCCATGTCCTGCACGACAAGCTGAAGCTCTGCGAGATCGCCATGCGCTTCAAGCGGGAGCTACTTGGCTAATAGTATTGACATGTCAAGCAGCACACTGACCAAGGACATGATGAGAGAACCTACAGCAAGTCCTACACCTGGAATTTCGGCTATACATTGCTCTAGTGCACACATCAATGGACGTGAAGAAACTTTCAAGAAAGACAAAAGTTTGCTACTTTAATTTGGAGTGGTGAAAAATAATAAACTATTTGAAGCTGCTCTGATAGTCGAGCCTTCTCTAAAGAAAGACAGAGAAAGAGTGGAGAGAGAGAGAGAGAGAGAGAGACGCTTCACAACATATACATAGGGAATTATAATATTGTTACATCGGTCACTTTTCCAATTGAGGAAACATTCCCCTCGACCAGATAATGACGACCATTATTTGTCTGGCTTAAACAGAGGCAAGGAAAGATTCTCCACTATAATTAGGTCACTTCAAATTAACTTTGACATGTCATAGAGAAATGATTCGTTGGCGTAGCCATTAACAGCTTTCTTTCTGATCGTGATCCAAGCAAAACGCCTTTGAGTCTGAGGTTGGGGCTCACATTCCTCTCTTTCGCACGAACACTCAGGCTTCACTGCGTGTGTCTGTACGTGATTGCATCCAACCATGTCACAAACCAGTCTGCGGTTGTAATTCAT
>JAOWAR010052895.1:0-13044 GCA_028571005.1 Clathrina lutea
TGTCGGGGTAGTGTAGGAAAGCGCCCTGCTTGAAGGCGTTCTAGCTCAAGGTTATGGCGGACCGGATGGGCCATTAGGGTGGGTTTCGCACGTCCCTCTCTTTGTAATCCGTCCAGCCCTGGGACCCGTTGTCAATCCTAGCACCCATCCTGTCTTGAAATACATTTCAAAACAGGTAGGCATTGTCTCGTCTAAGTCAGGTTTTGTTAGAATTTATCACTCATCAGGATGACGGTGCCTGAACTGATTGAACAAGCCATGTACTGCTTCTGTATGTTTCTTTTTCTTCAACGAACAGCGATGAACTTTGCACTCTCATGCATTACATGAGCCACATGAAATGATATGCATACCAACTCCTTCCGGCTGCAATAAATACTTACTTAGTGACATTCCATTGATCTCCACTTGACCCACTTCTTGCTGAAGCAAGTCCTCGACGAAACTCGTGTAAATGATCTTTGGGAACTCACACCCAACAACGCCTGCCTTTGACTGCTCTACGATAACCAAACATTGCTGCAAGCTCGGTGCCAGTTGAAGAACTTCCGGCTTGGCCAGCGACTTCAAGCTCTCCTGCACCATCTCCACTCCTCTCTCTGCTAGGGACAGAGCCGTCTTCAAACGCTGCTCCTCTCCTTCTAGCTGCTTTTGCTTCTTCCAGCGACCTTCATCCACCTTGTTCAGAAGTGCTTGCTCTTTCTTCTTCAGCTCATCAATGGCTTTCTGCACGTCCGCTGTGATTTCTTCCGACAGGCCCTCCGCTGCGGTGTTGACGTCGCTTACGGCTTGCTTTATGCTTTGTAGAGAATCTCTGAGCTGAGGAATGACGCGCTGTGAAACAGACATGGACCGATGTCTTAGCTCTTCGCTCAGATTCTTCGTTTGTGTCTCCAAAGGCACAATCTTACCTCGGTGAGCGGCGTGCTTTGCTTCCATTGCCCCTTCCGCGCAGACAACCTGACGGCAGGTCTTGCAGAAATAGAGCAAGTCATGACCAGCATGTGCTGAGCATTGCTTGACGGACCCGCGGGCTGCTTTGCTCGTCGCCGCACTGAGGTCGTCCACGAGTCGATGGCGACGCGTTAATCTACTGCGTTTGTGATTGTCCACGTGAAACTGACAAAGCTTGGTAGCACAGTCCAGGCAAACACTGCACGCTGGCGTGTTGTCTTCTTCTGCGCACTCGCTACACAAGACATCCTCCATCTGAGCGCTGCTGTACACGTACACGCGCGCCTCACGCTCAGCAAGATAGTGCGTCGGAAGCTGGTCGATGGCGCTTGTCGTGTGCACAGTGCAGCCCTCGTGAGGACACACGATGGTGACGCCGGCGCCTGAACGACGTCGCTCCTTGTCCACCAGGCATGACGGAAGACAGCTTCGGCACACAGCATGAAGACACTCCAATAGCTTGGGCTCGCTGAACGCTTTCTGGCACACCGGACACAGCGGTGCCGGCTTGGACCAAGCTTGGACAGAAGCCATGGCCAGTCCGCTGTTTGGTCTCGATTGTTTTCCTATCCCCACTGTACTTTGTTTTTGCGCTAAAAGAGAGCGAACGAACCAAAAAAGCTCTTCTCTCCGAGCGAAGTGATTCTGTAGTAGCGCACACAACTTGTGAGCGCACTTCACGTGCAAAATGAAAGTTTCAACTTGGAAACCAGGAAAGGCCATCCCGGATACACGTGACCGACATCGATCAGTCGAGCGCGCACACGCACGCTTGTGCGTCACAGGCTCGCGCGGGATAGGCTACGATGAGTTCGCTATCAGCATGCCCGGCTAGGCTGCAGTCATATGCATCGATCAAGCACGCCGGCGCGCGATATCGATCATGATCCAGGAGTGGCACGCATGCAAAAGTACTAGGGAAATCCCCTTTTTCGTTGCTGAGGGGCACTTTCTGGTTGCTAAGAACCCCTTGTATGTGGAGAAGCAATGGCGGCGACGATGGGTGAGGATCTTTCTAGGTGGACAGTGGCTTTGTTGAAGAGCTTCTGCGAGGAACATGGCTTGAAGAAGAGCGGGAGGAAGGAGGACTTGGTCTTCAGGTAGGATTTTTTTGGCAGAGGCGTGAGTTGCTCACCCGTCGCTGTCGGATCGCGGTGGGGAGCTGCTTTTTTGCCGATAAGACCGCTCGTGATAGCAGCTGTCTCACTCTCCTTTTGCTATCTTTACCTAGGGTTCAACGCTTTGTAGCGGAGTCGCAGGGGGAGCTTCCTGAAAAGACTTCCGCTGCGGCGAGCTTGGTTGACGGCGATCGCGCCACACCCCCGGCGGTTTCACTTTGCAAACCTCCGTCAGACAAGCACCCTTCATGGCCTGATGGCCCTTGGAGAACGGTCAAAGCAGGACGAAAGCTGATTCCCACTTTCACCGTGGCTACCATAACAGAATATTTTGTCGCGCGGAAAGTGTCTTCTGACTTTAAAGCTGCAGCGGACTTTTCCTCCATTTCTGACAAAGCCTACAGGCTTTTTGAGAAGGGCTACATCCAGCGGATTGAAGTCTGTTGCTGTGAGCGAACCCCTACGTTATGCTTTTTGCGCTGCAAGGCTCATCCAGAAATGAAGGACAAGCTTTATAGCATCGAGTTGGTTGCAGACACGACAGATGATGATGTGAAGGCTGTGGTGTTTGGAAAGTGTGGTTGTCCTGCTGGCAAACCACCTCATGGGTCGTGCAAACATCTGGCAGCCTTTCTCTACGCCTTGGAGGAGTTTTGCAGACTAGGATTTACTCGGGACAAGGTGTCTGTGACAAGTGAGCTGCAAACTTGGAACATTCCTCGAAAAAGAGATCTACCCCCACATAAAGCAGAAGATTTGGATTTCAAGTGTCCCCGGCGAGTTTCAAGTCTTGGAGGCAAGAAGGTGAAGCCACGCCAGATGCGTTCCTTTTTACGCGACCCACGCCCCGTGAAAGACAGAGGAACCACTATGAATCGATTTGCGGCTGCCTTTAGCCACCTAAAGCAGAAGGATGACAAGTGTCAATATGGTCTGACGCTTCTCTTCCCAAGCTTTGCAAAGTCACCTTCACCTGTTTCTGCACCGCAGCACATGCCAGCAAATGTCCTAGCGCAGATTGAGAAAGACCGGGAAAGACGACTGCGTAAGAAACGTGAACTTCAAAGGCCATGGCTGGAGGCAAGAGCAAAGCGGCAGAAAGCATCTGCTGACCACGAACCTGAGCCTGTTGGTGACGGGTTGGATAGTTTAGACTGGCTTGCCAAGATGGATCCACTGAAGGCATCTGGACTTGACTGCAGTGTGGAAGATCAGCTGAATGAAATGCAGCACAGCGAAGATCATGAAGGCACCGACTTGAGTGGGGACGACACAAGTGAGTCACAGGTCTCAGATGACGACGTGGTGTATCCCTATGCCCCCAAGGACAATGTGCTGGGCAGCTTTGTGGTCAGCTTGTCTCACCAACTTGCTCAACGAGACACCCATGAAGTCGGTGCCGACGAGCCACTTCTCGATGGCCCAGTGAGATGGGGAGGGCGTGTCGGCAATGTGCACTTTAAGGACACTTGCCCCGTGGATAATTTCCTGGCAATACTTCATGTCGTCACCAGGAATTTTCCTTCCGTCCGAGAAGTGTTTGAGCAGGACCAGGCGAGGCCGTTCTCCAAGTCGATCTGTGAAGTTCTTCGTCTCATCTAGACGGAAAGGCTGCCGAAGCAAAGTTTGTTTGGGCAACACTGCTGGGCTTGAGAATTCACCCACAGTCGCAGGTTATAGATTTCAATGGCTCTGAGTACGATCGTTTCGTGTCAGTCTATAATGATGCTTGGCTGCGACATGACCTGCAGGCAACTTGTGGCTCCTGTGGTCACATATCATCGCGGGCACTGAGCGGAGCCACCATCTCTGTTTGGCCCGATGGCTGGCAAGACTTTGAGAACATCTTCTCTGTTTGGCTCTACCCTCCACCAACTGGTAGAAAATGCCCCCAGTGCATGGTTGAGCTACCGACTGGACGTCGTGTGTTCCCAGTCGTGCCATCCGTATTAATCATAGCGGTACCAGAGGAAGTGGTCGAGGCACATGCAGTTGACATCAGGCAACTTGCACCCCTCCTTGCTTTGCCGTTTTCGCTGGTAAATGGACATCCTGAAGAAGATGAAAATGGCTGGGGTTGTGCCCTGTACATGCTTGCAGGATGTACCTTTGCGAACGGCTATCACTTCAGCGGCGCTTTCCAATCGAGCGGTTTGAACCACATCCGTCATGGTTGGTATGCCTATGATGGGCTGACTGGCCATCGTTTCGCTGGCAATCTGCCTCCTGGCACACCAACCGGCAGTAACCTTTCTTACGTGATCTACAGCCGTCTCCCGCAACTCACTTATACCCATGAGGCAATGCAGATGCTTGCCTGGGGACGGCAGCAAGTGCAAGAGCTGCAGTGATTTCATGCAGCGTCGATCAGCCAGCAAACGTCGGGTTTGCGCACTAAGATTGTGACAGACCGGCAACAAATCAATTATCTGTGGAATACTCTTAGGCCCTGACTCAGGTACTAATCTGTCTTCTCACTGTACACCCTGAGGAGCCGATATGTACATAGTATGCACATCCTAAAACGGCTTGAATTCTTGTTTCTGCAGTCTTCTTGCGTATGTAAATAACAACAGTTTCGGCTAATCTGTGGTAGCCTTCGTCAGGTTATAATTTTTTTCTTTAGTTATTTATAACCTGACGAAGGCTACCACAGAGTAGCCGAAACTGTTGTTATTTACATACGCAAGAAGACTGCAGAAACAAGAATGCAAGCCGTTTTATCAGTAAGGCAGTCAACAACTTGAACGAAAGTTTAAGGAACTGTTACTGATTGATTTTGGGGAAATTGTCATGAGCAGGGACACTCTTCGTTCCAAGTAATTCTCTTTGTGTAAACAAAGATAGTCTGGCTAATCAAACTAGGGAAAAACAAGTACCCAATCATCTTCCTCGCACAAAGCTCCATCTGTTTCAACTGGAAAGGATGTCGGAGGTGTTTCATTCAGATCATCTGAAAACCTTTCCCACTTCTTCTCTTCCTCAGACGTCGACGGAGACCAACGTCTTTCGACAAGGGCAGCGGCACCAACTGCAGGGCCTCCACCTGCTGCTCCCATTCCAACGATGGCTTCTACCCTAAAGCAAACAGACCCGGTCCACCAAATGCAAAAAGAATGACCTTCTTCAGGAATTCAAGATGAAGGCTACGAAGAGAGTCTTTTAGGCTGTCGCTCGTCTCTGGGTTCCGAATAGCGCTCTTCTAGATGACAGGCCAAAGGGTTGCCATTGCCTCGTTGGTGTAGCAACAGACACCTTTCCACCACTGAATTGGAAAGGAAGCACGGTGAGAAAACGTTCCGCTGAAACGCTCACGAGCTGCGCTTCAATGTTTTTGCTCTGCATGCACGTGCGTGTGCCATGGCCACACTTCTGATTGGTCGATTTCAAATCATTCGAAAGTTCCTGGTTGTTTTCAGGTAGTCTTTCGTTTTTTGTCGGCATGATGGCTTCTTCAGATTTGAACGAGTTGGTCGCATTTTTGAGATTAGCTGTTGGCCGTGTTTTTGAGGAGGTTGTCGAGCGATTCAACGATGAGGAGACGGAAAGGCTGAATTGGGTTGAGGAGATGATGGGAGGCACGATGGAGTCCATCGACAGGTTTGTTGGTGGAGACGTTTTTTGTTCTTTTTATTCTGGTCGGGAAAACCAAAGACTAGCGCATTTTTTGTAGATACATTGATTTTGTGAAGGAAGCAGTCGCAGCTGAAGAGGATTCTGCGGGAAGATGAAGCTGCAGCCTGGTGGGAAGTGTGATCCCTTCCGCCCTCATGACCCACCAGCTTCCGAAAATCATGCGGAAGCCAATTTCTGCGGAGCTGAAAGAGACAGGAGCAGAAATAAAGGCTAGTCATCGTCGCTGTGTTGTTGTCTGTCACCTGTCTTCGCCTGTCAAGTCGTTGTTTTGGAAAAACCTTGCGTCCCTCAGTTCATACCCCCAGCATCCATTGCAGCTCTTTCTTTACCCTGATGGTGAACTACGATGTCCGGAGGTTCGTACTTTCCTATCGTTCTTTCCGTTCACCATTACATACACATATTCTTTGCTGTCTGTTTGCCTCTGGTGGCATTTTCAGTCATGGAATGAACCTGGAGTGCCACAGTCTGTCGCTTCTAACCCTGACCCTGATCCCCCGTCTAGTAGACAGTGAGAGTGCGAGTGGCATGGATCTGTGTAGCACTAGGGACAGTGATTCTGAGCTGGAGTTCCCTACTCTTTGTGTTCTTCCGTGCCCTTTGTCTGTTCCATTGTTTACACAAAACGGTAAACAAAAATATTTTTTTGTGTACTTCTAGGTCAGATGTACTTCTGTGTTTCCTAGATTAAATTATAAAAAAAGAAATCTCATCAGTGCTAATTTTATTTGTCGCCTGGTTCTTATTCTGGTATGATCGTCGATTGCTGGTTAGCTTCGGCTGGGTCAGTGCCTCTGGGGAATGAGTCCGTTGAAAACCTTGCCCTGCTGCACCGACTGCCGCAAAAGACTGAAATGGCGAGATCCACACATCAAGTATGCCGTTGAGTTGCTCTCCTTTTCCCGCCTGCAGCTGCAAGATGATGGCTGATTCAGTGCAGGCGATTTCCAGGTTAAGTTTGTGTGGGTATACTTATAAAGAGATTGGTTGCTCTTTGGTGGCCACAGCAGCGAGAGAAATTCATGGCGAAATGCCATGTCCCAGCGCTTCCTGAACATGGAATTGCTGCTGTATTTGAGAATGAACTGGTGTTTGCTTCTGTCCCCTTCATTGTATTCAGGCCAAAACAAAGAGCTGCTGGATGTGATGTGGGACTGCGTAAACGATTGTCTACGTGGTAGGCGTGACTGCGCCAAAGGACAGGACCATTGGTCAAAAGTAATTCTTGCAGTGCTGTGACAAAGCTGCAACATCATCAGCACTGACATTCACTCTTGACATCAGTGTGGTGACCTCTCTCAGCTGCTCAGTGGTGTGACAGACTTCTCATACAAATGTGTGCGGACTACCTTATCTCTTGCATGTAGCTAGGCAACGGCCGCCGTTTTCTGTGTACTGATCTGCGCATGTGTCTTTTGTGATTCCTTCGTGTCTTTTCTGGTCCTTTGGTCTTCGTGTGAATGCTTCGTGGTCTTGTCGTTGAAATGTTTTGAGTAATTGAGTGCATGGGACCAGGGGGCGCTCACTCAGAAGCGGTGAAAGCAATGGTGTGCACTCGGAAGTCGTCATGGCCCTTGTCCAGTGGAGCAAGCAGGTGGTGAAATTCTCGACAAATGTCGCGGCTGTCATGGTCCTGTGAAACGGTCCATAAACGGCTTTTCAAAGATGTCTGCTGTTCATAAGTGCTTCACCTACTCCTTGTGAAACCGATGTGCACCAACTTTGCATTTCAGCACCCACACAAAGCGAACAAGAATGCAATCGTTAGGCATGTCACTGAACAGCCTAATGCGGGAAGGCAGGCGAGTTCAATTATGGGTCTCCTGAAGGAGCAGGTAAAACATGGCATTCCAGGCATTCTTGGAGCAGTGGAGAGGCTCTGCCTTGGCATGCTCAGAATAACTGCCCAACCGTGGTACGAACTCCTGGCGGCTTTTGCTTTTACGTATCTTCTTCAACACTTGATCCATGGTGCACTGCGGCTGCTTGTCTTTGAATTTGCTGATGGCATCAGCATCTGTGTAACGTCTGTTGTGGGTCCATGGCTACCAGAAATCTGCTGGTTGATCACCAAACGATCCAGACAGACTGCTACAGTCAGCACTGCTGACGTTTGTGAATGTTGAAAAATACCCGCAGATGTTAGAAGCACAGGGATGTTTTTGTAAGATTGTGTCATTTTAAGTTGATACTAAAGGAATGCGAACATATGGTGACAATTCTTCTCTAGGATTGCTGTGGTAGATATCTCTGCAAGTAGAAGGTCATGTGAAACTGAAAATCGCCAGGAAGAAATTGAATCATCAAACATATCTCTTTTCTGCATTCCTGATTGGCACAGATTGGATTCGAACCTGCGGCGATACAGTGGCTAGCCGAACGGAAATCCCGATATCAATTGCTCAGATCAATCCACCGCCTCAAAAAAAGTCGGTTCCATGGCGAGCTTTGGTCTTTCCACACGACACGGTTGAACCTCGGTTCTGTGTAGCACTATGATGTGGCTCACATGTCGGAGCCTACGGATTGTAATGACCTGAGTTGGAATAAACTGATGAAGAATGAGCCGACTTTTTTTGGAGCCCGTGGATTGGTCTGAGCAATTGACACTAGGATTTCCGTTCGGCTAGGCGCCGTATCATCACAGGTTCGAATCCGGCCTGTGCCAATCGGGAATGCAGAAAAGAAATATGTTTGATGGTAGAAGGTCCTGTATTGCCGCAGTTTTCAGATGTAAGACCACAGCAAGAAAGTAGTTGGCACAGTATTACGATCAACCTTAATGTGTGTACAAGTGGGATTACAATTGACAGAGAATGCTGCTGACTGATTGCCTCACTGGTGTATAATGCTGTTTCTTCTCTCTTTCTTTTTCTAGCACACTACTGCTTCCTTACATTGTAGGGTTGTTCAGCTCTCCAGCAACAACAGTGAGCCACTTCATGTCACTCCGCACCAGGGCAGGCGTCGTTGTGCAGTGGATACCACAGATCTCAATGGAGCAGCTTTCAAAGTTCTTCATCTTCAGATACAGCTCTCTTGTGTAGGTGAGGAGCGCTGGATGATCCATGGAGCAAGCAACCAAGCACAGGAGATTATTGCTCTTCTCACTGGCGACTCTTTCCTCTTCAGTGATCAGGCTGACGCAGTATGCCATGGCAACTTGTGGCTTGCCGAATGGTGCCTCGTCACCACCAATTGCATATCGAAAAGCTTCTTCCAGCTGACCAAACCACAGCAGTCATTTCTGTGACACATGGTTGCTCAGCAACAGCTCTGCTACAGCTGTTAGCAGCCATTCGAGCTTGCAATATCGATCTGCCATAAACTGGCTCAAAGAAAGGCACATCAGAGAGGGGTAGAACTTCGCCAATGTCTATAGTAAGAATCTTTTGACTCAGCTTGGCATACGGAAGCAGCTGAGGAATGCGGGCTTCACCAATCCGTATGGCTGTTTGGCTGGGCTTCTTGCGGTGTTACCGTGTCGCTTCACTGGAATGTACTTGCTCATACTTTCGCTTGCTGAATATGCCACCCTAATACAAGATAGCAATGCTGCGGTTGCAATTATCTGAGGGTTTCTCAAACTCGGAAACCTGCCTGTCAGTGTGTTTGGCCATCACTTGTCATATGGCTGGACGAGAGGTGGAGATAAGTCTCTCCAGATGGGACTTTATACCCCTCATCGTTGCAGCAAAGAGGCATTCGTATGTGGCCGTCGTGTTAATCTTACTACCACCAAAAAATGGCTTGTTCTGCTAAGAGCAGTTGCTGCTTCCTCCGCCTTGCAGTTAATGGGCATTGTGCCGCAATCTGCTCACTGTCGTCATGTGCCTCTGTTGGATTGTTTCTGATCCATATGACAACAACTGGACTAATCACCACACTCGGCAAAGACAAATCTATGCCTTTATCTTGCAGGAGCTTCTCTATCTGAAACATTGATTTCACGGCCAAGCTCAACTATTTTCCTTGAAAATGTTCATTGAAAGTGTACTATGGTGAACAACCATGAGGCAGTCTAACGTCTCAAGCTGTACTTTGCATACTGGTTTTGCTTTTTGCTGATGGTGTACTACCCTGGAGAAAAATATTTACCCCAGCATGTGTGAGGTTCAATAAGTTCTTTTTTGACCCTCTAGTCCAGAAGAAAAAGTTCATCCCATTAACAATGACTATTCAGAACCCGAGTGGCATCTAAAAGGTGTGGGGGTGGGTGTGTTTGTGTGTGTGTGTGTGTGTGTGTGTTTGTGTGTGTGAGAGACAGAGAGAGAGAGTTGGAGAGACTCACACGCAGTACAGTGAGGGATCGAGAATTGAGGAAGGTATAAGAGAAAGGGATTTTCACGGAGTACTCTTTGAGAGAATTGGAGGGGAAGAAGTGGGAAAACAAGGGAAGGAGAAGTAGAGCGTTTTCTTTTTAATCATTTACTGCGGCCTTAATTTTTTGTCCGAACTGTTTTCTCCGCTTTGTTGCACCAATTTATTTAGCCAGTCTTTGGTTTTCTTCTGCCAGCTGTCTGTGATTTGGGCACTTGTTATTTCATAGGAGCTGCTCTTCTTGCTTTCTTTTCAACTCCTGGTACGATCCATCATTGACCGCAGATGCCACACGTGCCCTCCGTCAGGCCAGCATGTTCAGTGACCAGACAGTCCTCGCCGGAAAGCTATCTCCTCCGTCATTGAATATCTGCGCTATCGGGCTGCGAACGGCGGGAAAAGACAGCTAAGACACGACACTACAAAAGCTAGGTAGCAAATTTCGGCTTTAGTTCATTGAATTTTTTTTTGAAAAAAAGGGAGACTGAAGAAGCCGCAGCGCGAATCCCAAAAGTGCCAACTTTGAAGCTGTGTATCACTGGCACCATGTCACAACTGGCTCGTTCAAATAAGCGCGCGAAGAGCACAGAGCAGGCATTGTGTACCAAATGGCTTCGACGTCACTCTCGGGGAAGTCCCCTAAAGAAGAGCTCAAAAATCGAAACAAAAATGGAAAAACGTGACAAAATGCACCCATGGACCCATGTATGGGAAAAATGTGACACATTCGGGATCACAAGCCGGCGCCATTTTTCCCAGCGCGGAGAGAGACAGACAAACAAACAGACAGACGGGCAGACAGAAAGACAGACAGACAGACAGACAGACAGACAGACAGACAGACGGACGGACAGACAGACAGACAGACAGACAGACAGACAGACAGACAGACAGACAGTCAGACAGACAGAAAGACAGAAAAATAGACAGATAGACAGACAGACATACAGACCGACAAACAGACAGACAGACAATCACACAGGCACAGACAGTCAGACAGATAGAAAGACAGAAAAATAGACAAATAGACAGACATACAGACAGACAAACAGAAGACAGACAAACACACAGGCACAGACAGACACAGACAGACAGAAAGACAGACAGTCAGACATACATACATGCAGAGAGACAGACAGACAGACAGACAGACAGACATTAATCTATCTCTTTGATAGATAGATTAATAGATGGAGGAATGGACGGACGTACTGACAGACTGAGACAGAGAGAGGCAGATAAGTTTAGTGATTCAGCAACACTGTTGACCCTGCTTAAAGGAACCTCCACATGCTGAATATGGAAAACAAAAATCCAGAGACGTACAGCTGGGCTCTGAGAAAGAAAGTAAAAAGGACATGAAACAGGAGAAAATAGAGAGAATTTGATTGGTGCTCGAAACTAAATGAAGGCATTAATTGGAATATCTTTATCTTCAACGTATGTGTGGTTGTCCCAGTACCTTTTAAGCTCACTCCTAAACATTGATGCATTGCCATGGACATACTTCTGATTTCCTTGAACTGGGTAGCTTGCTTGAATTAAGACGTGCTGTTTTGTCCTGTCTCATGGGCATGGTAATTTACTATCCAGATTGAAATGAAGCCCTTTCGCTTGTGGCCTAGCTCCTGCATAGTCATTCATCCATCCAGTTTTAAAAGGAACACTGTATGTAGCGTTCTGTTTGATGGACATGGTGATTTAACCCTCCAGTTTGAAACAATTTCTTGAATATGGTTTGATTGATCAAGATTGAGTTTCCATCCGTTAGACTTTTCCATTACACCAGTGGCCTTCTAGTTGGATTGACTCGGAACAGTGATAGTGACTAGTTTTGGTATGCATGAAAGCAAGTGTGGAACATGTCCAAAAAGGATAAAGCCGGAGCGAGAATGAGTAGAAAAGAGTAAAACACCACAGCCAGTTGACAAGGTTACCAGTCACAAGAAAATAAACTGGTTTCAAGCAAACTCTTGCGAAATTGCATTTCAAGTTGTACTTCGCCCTGCTCAGGTGCCACAATTCCCCTTCATTTTACTGTTGTAAACATTCCAAATCCTCTCGACGTCCTTTCTTCACTGCCGAAGGGAGGAGAACACATGAGCCTCCTGCACAGAGCTTGAATGATTGACTCTGAATTTCGGCTTGCTCTGCTGCACGGAATCTCTTTCATCTGTTTGTATATATACTAGCGGAGAACCCGTCCTTCGGACGGATTATGCTTTGGATGCAAGGATTTCCTACCCATCCTGCGGATCGCGGGCAGGTAATGCTTTGCACGACATTGCATGAAAGGACCAGAGTCCAGCGCGGCACCGTGATCCAAGAGGTGCACTTCTGATCATGACTGAGCTTGGTCCGTAGGTTGGCCTGCGCCGCCAGCCACGCGATGCCCGGTCCAAAAATGGCGTCCCCATGCATGTGCAATCTCCAGGTGAATGGCGGTTGTGACCGGGACTGCGACAAAGTTAGCTGTGCCTATAGTACCTTTGTATATGGCGGTGTGGCCATACTTTGTGTACGGCGGGGTGGTGGTGTCCTCATTCTGCAGGAAGAAGAGCTCGGCGAAAGTTCGTTATTTGGCCAAAACACTTCTCGGAACGCGCTCGGGAGACGTGGAACGTTTGGGGCCGATCAGTGCAGGCGTTTTGAAACGTATTGCGGACAATGGACAGACAGACAGACATAAACACACACACAAGTTCAGAAATAAATATAAGATATAAATATATAATTAAAAACGTCTTTGGAGAAGGCAAATAGGTATATTGCATGAAAGAAAGCCACACTGATTCCTTCATCGAAAATCCACTGCCCGGCGGCTCTTCAGCGAAGTACAACGGAAAATTATACAAGGTAACATCAAACGGAACACTATCTTAATATATATATTTTTGAAGTTGTGTGTGTGTGTGGCTGTCCGTTGTCCGCTATACGTCTCAAAACGCCTGCACCGACCGGCACCAAACTTTCTGCGACGCCTGAGCCCCTTCCGAGGAAGGTTTTAGAAAAAGAA
>JAOWAR010053005.1:0-13040 GCA_028571005.1 Clathrina lutea
TTGTCGGTTGTAAGCTGAAGTCCATGGCTGACCGTTTCTTGGAGGACGACATCAGAACCTTAGAAAGTCTGTGCGCTGTCGACAGTGACGACGAATGGGTTGTTCTGCTGGTGGACGCTTATATTCAGAAGAAAAATGAGCTGGCCGGAGCTGCCGCTAGACGCCACCTCCTTCGATTTGACCTGGATGCTGTGAGCGATATCGAGTAAGCCGTGGAAACTGAGAGCCTGATGCCGACAAGCTTATCTGATCATTACCTGACACTGCCTTGTGCTTGCCTGATAATTCTTTTCCAGGTGTGCTCAAATGTTTAGATTTGCGAAGAACGATTTGGATTTGCTTCGCCGCGCCCTCCGATTGCCGCTGTACATGCGGTCTGCTCATCGGTCGTCTTGGTCTGGTCTAGAAGGGTTGTGCGTAGTACTTCGACGGTTGGCCTTCCCAAATCGTCGATACGACCTCGAAAAGATTTTTGGCCGGGCGAAGCAGAGATCAGCGTCGTATTCAACGTGACTCTTGCTGCCTTGTATCGTGAGTGGCATGGTTTCTTTGATGACGTCGCACGACATTTACACAGCTGGCTGTCACCTGCTAAACTGGCAGAAGGATGGGCAGCAATTCATGAAACCTGTCCTTTGCAGAACATCTGGGGATTTATTGACAGTACTGCTGTTCCCATTGCAAGACCCAAACGTCATCAACAGATTTGGTACAGCGGGCACAAAAGAAAGCACGTGATGAAGTTCCAGATAAACTTCTGATGAATAATCTTCGATCTCAATGTGTGCATGTACCAGACTAGTGTAAATGAAGTGACTGTAATTAGGCATATAAATCATACTATGGACATCAGATTAATGAACTTGAAATCGAGAACAGTATACACAGAAGTGAGAAGAGGAGGAGAGAAGGGGTCGTCAAAAATCGGTCATGAAATAATATCAATAACAGGCAGGGTAAAGTCATACTGGTAAGTTCTTAACTATGAGGATGATTAAACTTCTATGTACATAGTACACCTGTAGTGCGCAGTCCACAATTGGAAAATAGCTGGACAAGCAAACACAAGCAAAATGGAGAGAAAAAGGGGGAAACTCCAATGAAGGAGACTAGTTGACCTGACAGTGCACTGCCAGCAGCGTGATCATTGCAGTCTTGTGCTCTTCCATTTCTTTGGTTTTCTTTTTACTTTTTTTGTAACAATGGAGCACGGTATGAAATTTTCTTATTATATTCTAATGTAAAAACTTGCGTACGTGAATTTGGTGGAAAATTACTTCGTTGTTAAAGGGGAACTGCACGCCAAAATCATTTTCTCAGTATTAGTAGGGTTACCCAAGGAGAGTTTGTTTCTGCAGTACGAGTGCATTCCGGGCAGTCGTTCTTGTCCGTTTGGATGTCCAAAATTAGGGAAATCTCGGGGTGAAAGTCGGCTTGGCTGCGCCCGGCTGCTGATGACGTGCGTTGTGCTTATTGTGCTCGGCTCTTGCATGGGGGCCAGGCTATGAAGATCTACGTCGATATCTTGAGAGAGACCGTCGTTCTCTTCTTCGCCTTTGCTTCGTGATTTGGAGCGACATGGAGGGGGCGGACAACTCTTTTTTATATTCTGCTCCCGACAGTGAAGCTCTAGAGCTCTTCCGATTTGAGCCGATGGCTCTGGACGTGCCGATCGGAACGCCGTGTGCCGGCTCAGGGAATGCTGAGAAAGGGGAAGAAGGCGCGGAAGCGCTTTCGGAAGAAGGAGACGCCTGTCGTGTTGGACACACTCGCTGGTGTTCATGTGAGCACTGCCAACCCATGACGAGAGGTCAGGACTCTTTTCACTGCCGCGAAAGCCCGGCTGCTATGGCGAAGATGTCTGGATGCCGTTGTTTCACCGAAATGGCGGACTTCTACGACGTCTGTCCAATGCGAAGTGTGCTGGAACTGAACTGCCATCGCTGCTTATTTGGAGTTTCGAGGACGGACCGACTCTTTTTGCAACGGGTAAGGTGGGGAAAATCTGTTCTGTAAAGCGTTACTCAAGGGAACCACACCAAAGCACAGATGTTCCATTTTCTAATCCCAGGAACAGGAGCCGGCTCACGCGAAAAGGGACCAATTTAAATGCAAGAGGAGCACTTCAGAACGTTGGCCAGTGAGGAAAAAGGATTGTTTTCCTGAAGTAAGTGGCGATTGAGCAAAAGGAAGGAAAAAAGGTCATCAAAAAGAAGAGCAGGGAGGAAAAAATTGTCTTGAAGTGAGTAGCGATCGACTAAAAAACAAAAGAAAAAAAAGGTTAGTGTTTTCAGAAGTCCCAGGAGTTCACCTCTTTCCGTTCCTTCCTCTGAATACACAGGCTTGCTGTACGGACACGCACAGGCTGGGTATCCGATCTAGCACCCAGGCTCAAGGAAGGGACAGCGTCGGCCTGCAACCTCCTCTTCGGCTTTCGTTTCAATCCACAGAGTACTCCTTCCTCTGCATGTCTGGAATAAAGCTCTCGTCCGAAAAATGCGATGAACAAATCCTGTCGTTCTTCCCAGGCTGAAAACCTATACATCTGACCCTGGCCAGCCATGCTGACAATAATTTCGGGTCCCGAGAGTACGAGTGCCAACTGAGCTAGCCAAACTCTGCCTCTGAGTTGTCATTGTCACTTCCTGGTACCGAACAACGAACCATGATCCCGTGAGAGCAAAAGAAAGGAAAAAAAGAGCAAGAAAAGATGAAGCAAAACCAAGAATTCTTTGGTCCAAAGCAACTCTTCGAAGATCGTCGATGCCACTGTTTGCACTCGCACGTGAGTTGAGCTAAGCACAACGCACGTCATCAGGTACCCGAGGTTATTAGCCGAACTTCACCCTGCCGCTCTGACCTATCCCGCTCTCGCAGAGCGATTTCGCTTATACCACGTTGGTAGGCGATCGTCAGGGATGAAGTTTTTCCACAAAAATGTTTGGGGTGCAGTTCCCCTTTAATTGCGTAGCTTTCTACATCGATCCCGTTATATTATAGAATTTTGTCCGATTTCGAGATCATGTAACATCTTCTGATGGCAGGATGCATGCATCGTCGCCGGTCTTAGCGCCCTACAGCACGTAGCGTTGACGGTTGCAAAATACACTGAGGTCTTTGATAAAATCTTTTAAATTTTTTCTTCTTCCAAGGTATGGGCGACCCCAGCCCGGCGAAAGAGTACAGATCAACGCCTTTCAGAGTTAAGTGTGAACGCCGTTGAAGATTGCTTCTGCTCGAACCGCATTTCTCCTGAAAGTATCCGGGTGCAAAACGTTGATGCGCTTTGGATGGTCGGATATACTCCACCACGTGGGCATGTCTGGTGTGGGCTTGGCTCCAGATGGACGAGAACAAAAAACCCTTCGGGACCGAGTTCGAAGTTGGCGGGAAATGAATTTACAAAGATCACTCGTTCGGTGTTGATCTTTAATGAAATCTAAAATGGACAAACAATACTCTCCGCTTGTTGAAAAAACAAAAAAGCTTACCTTTTCTTGATTAGAATTTCAAACGAAGATTCTGAAACGTCAAAGAGACAAAGCTCCGCTCAAGAACCCTAAGGCAGAATTCTCAGCAAATGAAGACTTGAAGCGACAATGTTTTATCAATTCTTCGACATGGTCGTTCCACCTAAGATGCTGGTTAATAATACCTCCATTGGTTGAGATTGGGATAGCGCTGTCGCTGAGAAAAAAAGGGCTAGACATGCAGTTGGAATACATTCGCCGTGATTGGGTAAAAAGCTGAGTAGCCTTAGAAGCATTTAACAGTGTGTTCCAACACTCAGCCCAGGCGCTGATTTTTGGCATGTCACTCACAAGCTTTCTGAACAGTAGTTTGGACGATACCCTAGAGTGGTATCTGCAAAGAGCACACCCGTTGAGGAAGGCACTTCTGGCAAATCACAGAAAAAAGGACAAAAAAGAGGGCCCCAAACAGATTGTTGATGCACTCCGAATTAGACAGATTGAGTACCCAAGGAGACTCCATCAACCCTTGTAGAGATTTTCCCGTCTTTGAGGTAGTCTGAAAAAAAGCTCAACTGAACGCCAAAGATAAAAATGCTTGCGAGCGTTATGAGAAGAAGACGGTAGTCCACACGATCGACAGCTTTTGCCACGTGCAAGAAACAGGCGTTGACACTCTTGCTCAAGTCTGGTCCAACGTACAAATCCAATTTTCAGTTAATGTCGGCTACTCCCACACTGTCGACTTTCTTGGTAGGGAAGGAAGCTAGATCTGTTATAACGTTGTCATTGAGACGATGGCCGAGGAGTGGTTTTTGGACGAAGCGTTCAAAAACTTTTGACACTTTTTATAACAGAGCAATTGGTCTGTAAAGATTGTCAAACCATTTTCCTAAGTCACCTTCAATGTCAATGTTAGCCCGTTTGTAGACTTTCACAACAGGATCACCCACATTGACTGGAGCCTCCACTTGAGAGGCTGTGAAGGAGCGTGGAAGAAGCTCCCCATGTAGGCGTTCACTCTCTGACAATATTGATGACACTTGGTAGTACTCCGCCAAGGGCAAAATCTTCTCAATGTTGGAATCTGCGCGAGATCAAACGCAAAATAAAAATTCATGAGATCATTCAATATCCTGTTGTACCTCAATAAAGTATGAAAAAACTTAGAAAACTGAGAAAAAAACACATGAATATTGCATTGTCGTTTTTCAAGGTTGTATATATTTTTCAACTGATTAGGTCTTCCATTCCCTCCAGATAGCCTGACAACCATTCATTGTGTTCTAGTACCGGTATGGTGTAAGCACTATATGCAGCCGTTTAAGCCATGGACATGTGTCTTCCTGAGATCTTTTCGTCCAAAGCGGACAACGACCCTGCAAAGACCAAACATTGCCCTGTCATACAAGATCTACCAATGTTGGGAGAACATACGCATCCACAGCCAGGGCTGTTCAGATACTGATCCTGCAAAGCAAGATTTCTGGCTGGAGATGCACAACAGCTGGGGGTGCTGGCCAAGAATATGAAATGTTATTGGGCCTAACTTGGGTCAATAACGACCCAAATTTAAAGCAAATGCGTATCAGTCACACCATGTTTGATTGAAGCTGTTTGGCCCTGTGATCGATGGTTGCACTTCAGTAATTCAAAGGAGAGGGTGCATCATGTGTACTATCACAAGGTGCAATGTGGTATCCATGTGTGGAAGCAGCTCTTTCATATTGAGGGTCATACGAAAATGACACTTTCCAGCCTTGGTGATTATCTGTGGCCGTCATTGAGTAAAGAACTTCACGTATAACCTTGAGCCAGAGTTTCACTTTCCATTTGAAGTGTAAGCTATCTGAGGAGAGGAGCTTTTGGCTGCAGTGCCCAGAGACCAAACAAAGGCAGTCCCCCGAAAGACAAATTTGTAGTGAGGGCAAATTATCAAACGGACGAAAAGAAGAGAATCGAGAGGGGAGCAGCGTCGAACCAACAGTACCATCACCTGGCGACCAGCAGTGTCACCGCCTAGCAACCAACAGTGCTATCACCTAGCAACCAGTAGTGTCACTACCTAGCAACCAATAGGGCTATCACCTAGCAACTCGTTGCGCTATCGCCGGGTAAACATACCAAAGGTCTTCATTCCTCTAACACTTGGCCTGCATAGTCATTGATCATGCGGCTAAACGGGAAACTTGCAAAAGTAATTTCATGGGGATTATTGCGTTGTGCAGCAAAGCACAGTATCAAGGTGTTACAACGTACGTACGCTCTTGTCCCTTGCGCCTGCTCATTCTCTCGTGTTCAAACTTTCTTTCTTGCTCTGTATGAACGCACGCACGCTCCCACTCAAGCGCGCTCTGTTCCTGCTTTATCTCATTGCTTTGCATTTCAGGGTTTCTGCAAAAAATACAGTTCATTTTCAAATGCGAGTTACGCTGTTTAGTCCGAATGATTCAAAGCGCTTCAACATTCATTATAATTAAAACGTTGCTCGATGCTGGAGTGACGGGTAACCTGAGCACGGCGTGATCTGTCCGGTCTTGCTGTCTCTCGAGGCTTCACAAGTCGCGCTGCGAAGCAGCAACTGAGCTCTCCCATGATCAACTTCGAGCATGATCAAAGCAGGTTTACAATGAAAATTAAAATTGATTTCAGTCTCGCATACCTTTCACATCTCTCCTTCTTCAGATCTAGGGATCATGTGCCTAACTCATCTAGATCATCCGATGGCAGGACGCATGCAGCATCGCTGATCTGAAAGCCCCTACATCACGTTGCCGGTTGCAAAATTCACTGACCTTTTTGATCAAATTTATAAACAAGTTTTCTTCTTACAAGGATTGACAACCCCGGCCCTGGGAAATAGCCCAGATCAACACTTTTCAGGATTTAAGTGTGAACGCTGTAGGAGATTGTTTCCTGCTTGGAAATAGTTTTCTGCTGAAGGTATCCGGGTGCAAAACACTGATGCAATTTGGAAGGTCAGCTGTGCGCGACCACGTGTGCATGTATGTCGTGAGCTTGGCGTCGAGTGGACGACAACAAAAACAACAGTTCCCGACCGGGTTCGAAGTAGGCAGGCAAAGAATTTACAAAGATCACTCGTTCATTGTTGATCTTTAATGAAATCTAAAATGGACAAGCAATACTCTCCGCTTGTTGTAAAGATTAAAAGCTTGCTTTTTCTGAAGCGTCGATAAGACATTGTTCTGCACAACAAATGTAGTAAATCATCAAGTAAAACATTGTCCTATTTATTTTACAAGGATTGCTGGGTAGTGGAGTACTAAGGTATTTTCTTTTGCGAATTGAGAGGTTAGAAGAAAGGAGAACCAGAAAGGAAAACCTGAAGGCTGAAATTGGATTGATCAAAACTAAAATGAGAGTTGAGCCCCTTCAGGGACAAGTAGAATGCACAAGAGGTGACTGAAGTTCGAGCGGAGTTCAAAAGAGCAGTAGAAGAAGGAAAGAAAGAGTTAAGACGTAGAGTGAGGAAAAGGTAAAGAGTAAGAGTTGCTGAAACAATAGGTGGACCTCGCTGATGCGGCTAAAGGCAGCTTGTTTTGAAGGCACACGGCCCTTCACCCTCGAGAAGACACCATAAAGATAAAACTTTGCAGTCTGGGGCGCCAATCAAGAGTTGGCTTGGAATGCGTCTTCATCAGGATCGCGGACCTGATCATTTGAGAATGACGCGGTCCGACAATCGCTTTGCTTTTACTGATAGCTGTATTCGCTTAGGGCTGTCAGCTTTCGGACAGGAATCCCACACTGGACTAGCGTTTTGTAGAATAGGCCTTAGCAGCGACTTGTACAATCTGCCGACAATAGCCAAAGATCCGCAACGATAAGCCAGCATTTTATGCAAATGAAGACTTGAAGCGAGAATATTAATGTTGTTTCAGTTACTAGACATGGGCACTCCACCTAAGGTGCTGGTCAATGATAATTCCATTGGTTGAGATGGGGATAGGGTTGTCGTTGAGAAAAAGATGGTTGTTCACACAATTTGAAGTTCTTCACCGTGGATGGATAAAAGCTGAGTAGACTTAGAGGCATTAAATGGTACTTTCCAACACCCATCCTTGGTGCTGATTTTCGCCATGTCACTCACAAGCTTGCACTGATTTCTGAACATGAACTCGAATGATGTACACTAGGGTGTCATCAGCAAAGACCACACCCGTCGAGGAAAGTAATTCTGGCAACTGAATCACTGAAAAAGATGACAACACGAAGAGGATCCAAAACAGATCCTTTAGGCACTCCGGACGAGACAGATCGAATACCTGAGGAGACTCCATCAAACATCGTAGAGATTTTCCTGTCTTTGAGGTGGTCTGACTGAAACCAGGTCCACAGTCAACGCCAGAGATCGCAATGCTTGCAAGCGTAATGAGAAGTAGACGGTGGTCCACGCGATCGAAAGTTTTTGCCACTTGCAGGAAACATGTGTGCGCACTCTGACTCTTGTCCAACTTACAATGCCTATTTTCAGTCATTGTCAGGAACTGCCATACTGTCGACGTTTTTTGGTAGGGAACCAAACTAGGTTTCGCGGATAACATCAAGCAACTGCGTACCGTCGATCGAACTCTTAGCCAGGGTGCCCTCACTGAGAGCTCAACAGCTTATCGATACATGGCCCTATCGCTAGGAACGGAACGGCTGGTGCACTCATCTGGTCCTGTCTTGAGTCACTTGGCGGCCGTTGCTCCATTTCTTTTCTTCGGCTAAGCCGGCGCCTTGCTCCGAGGCATTTCCATTTCTAGCCTTGGCCTTCTAGCAAGCGTTTGCGGTAGATGTGTTTGCGTAACTGCAGCTTATGCACGGGAGAAGCACGGTTAGTAGGTAGGAACAGTGGTAGAAACGTTGCGGTCGATGCTCGAGAGGCGGGAAGCCAAACTAGGGAGCGGCCTTGTCTATCCATGCAGTCTTGCCCTCTCTCGCGGCTTCACAAGTCGCGACTGCTACGCATCAAACGATCTCCTCCACGATCGACTCCGGGTAGGACATCCAACCGGTTTACTTCACTACTACGCTCGGATATAAGAAATTCTTATAATCAAAACTCGCCATCCCAACCGAAAAATCGCTCTCAAAGCATGCACAAGACTCAGTCCGGCCGGGTAAATCCCTGCAAGCGACAAGCGCCAACATTGAGAAACTTCCCACATCGATCTCACGTGTCAGAGAGAGAAGTTGCGCGGCAAAGGTACGATCTGACGATACATGAGCTGCACCGATCTGCGCCGCGGCCTTGGTGATGATCACATCACGAAGCGCTGTGACGTTCGCAAAATGCACTGACGCCATATGATCAAGTCCATAAACATAATTTCATTTCTAAGCGTGATGACCCCAAAATCTACTGCCGAAGGGGGGAAGAAGAAGTGTTCTGGGCGATGCCGCATTGACACGTGATGCCACCCAACTCATTCCTGTTCAAGTATAAGTGTGACCTCTGATGAAGTCCATTCCAGTCTGCACATACCTGCGTCCATAAATACCCTGACACTTTTGAGACGCCGTACACCTGTTTAAATTCGTACTCATACCTGGGAACTCTTTAGACCCTTCTGGCCTTTGAAGAAATTACTCCAAAAGTCAAAAACCCAAAACCAAGAGAGCTCTTCCCTTCCTTCTTTTTCTTATCCTGCTACCATAGCGATTTCCGAAGAGTTCCATTTGTAGAATCCTGTCCCGGGAATCTCCCTCTCCAAGACGAGCACACCATTATTCTACTCCATTCCACGTACAATTTGTAGCAAGCAGTCGCAAGTACAAGAATGAGAGAGGTAGCACTGCGTGGCGTAAATGACGACAGTAAATGGCGATCGTCATGGCTACATAGTTAAGGAGGGCAATACACTACATCCCTCTTCCTTTCAAACCAAAACTAGAGAGTTGACCAAAAAAATGGAAAATGACGTACGTCTAACAATACAGTATGTAACAGAATCATTTAGATAAGAAAATGTCATGCAACATAGTCTTTCAAATAGGCTGGGGTCCTCTGTGTTTGGGCTGGGCGACTGGAAACACTCGTATCACGGTGAAACCGCTTAACATGGCTTGTGTGCAGTCGAGCGGTGGAGCCATCGTTGCGCTTGATAACAACTTCCTCTCCTTGCCATTTCCAAATTGTCGCCGAGTCACGGTCGAATGGGCTTGACAACTTGTCCGGGCGGACCACGAAACGGATGAGAACCTTGTCTCCAGCTGAAACTCAGGCAGGTCGTGGATCGCGCGGCATCAGCGTACGTCTTCCCCTTTGCCTTGTACAGTAAATCACGGTTTCGAAGAGGCTCGTCGTCGCAAGAAGATGATGTTTGTAGGCACAGCCGGGGCAGCTTCATTCGCATTGAGCGACCACACATCAGTTCGTACGGACTGCGCTCCGTTACAGAATGAGGAGTCAACCTGTATGCCTCAAGGAATCGAAGCAACTCCTCTCACCAATCAGCATCATTGGAGTGTGCGATGTTCAACGGCTTCAAGAGTGAGCGGTTCTGGCGCTCAACTTCACCATCGCCTTGGGGCCAATTGTTGTAATGAGAATCTGTTGAATCTCATTGAGGAACTCTTTGAATTTGTTAGACACGAGCAGTGGTCTGATATCCGTCTGCAAAGACACCAGTGTACTCCAACTGGCGAAAATGGGTCTAAGACTTCAGATGATCTTGGATGCCGTCACGGAGCGCATTTCAACAACTTCGAAATAGCGACTGAAGTAGTCGACAATGACCAGCAGATGCTCGCCGCTGGGAAGCGCTCCAGGGAAATCTGCACTGCAATCTTACCAAGGACGTTCTGGTAGGCAGGTCCGATGCATTGGTGGCGGTCGGTCAATGGAAGTGACAGCTTGACAGTCAGGACACTGTTTCTGTAGAAGCTCAGCATCGCTGTCGATCTTTGGCCACCACACTTTGGTGCGAAGTCGAGCCTTGTCTTGATGACTCCTTGATGATCTTCATGGGCCAAACGCAGGACACCGTCTTGCAATGCCTGTGGGATGACAATACGACGTCCTCGTAGCAGGATTTTGCCGTAGACGAAAAACTCATGTTGAAGAGGTAGATAAGCTGAATTGCTGCACTTGGTCCAGTCCCTTAGAAGCACACACCGGCGCACTGCAAACAACTCGCTGTCAATGGAAGACACTTGCTCGATTTCACGTGGTGTGACACTGACAGGTACTTGGTTTACGACAAGGGAATGAATGATGTCTGCAGAGCCAGATGATACCGTGGACTTGGCTTGCAGCTAAGACATTCAGCAATTTGCCTGGCGTGTAGACAAC
The DNA here is from genome assembly GCA_028571005.1 of Clathrina lutea. Classification (NCBI taxonomy): domain Eukaryota; kingdom Metazoa; phylum Porifera; class Calcarea; order Clathrinida; family Clathrinidae; genus Clathrina; species Clathrina lutea. Next base: position 10,771 of record JAOWAR010053005.1, read on the forward strand.
TTCGAAATCACTCGCCTGCAATCGGAGCATCCATCGTTCCACTCTGGCACGTGGTTTAGACGTGGAGCGGTAGATGAACTGTAATGGCTTGTGGTCTGTGACCAACTCAAACTTCTTGCCAAAAACATAGACGTTGAAACGTTCGCAAGCCCACACCAGACCCAGGGCTTCGCGCTCCGTTTGAGTGTAGCGCCCTTCCACATCACTTAGTGTAATTGACTGCTGTGAGTGCGAGTTATGTTGACTGAACAACGTTGCACCATAAATTGGAAATGCTTTTGGCCACATGAAATGGTGCCAGCTTTTTGGCTGGTGGATGCAATTTGGCAGCTCCAGAAGTTCCTAGTTTAAACTGTTGGGGAACTCAGAATGGGTGGTAGCTGTTCACCTTCGGGCTGTCTTGCAGATAATCTCGCTATTCCCACGGGCTCTGCATTACCATGTATTCTTTGACTGACAAAGGTCATAGCATGACCTCAAAAGCAAATGTTTTCAAGGCTTCAGCTGTTGACGGTAATCCCCATGGAGTTCTTCAGAATCATTATCTCCAGTCGGTATACTGACCGGTACCTCTTAATACCTCCATCTGCATACAAACTCCCGTTGGGATGTATAGTGGCAGTTGACCCTTTCTACGTAAATGGTGATCATTGGTCTGACGCTTAACACCCGTCCCAGTGGAAATGGTGCTGGTCCTGACCTCTGCTCCAGCTGACACTTTGCCGAGGGGGATTGAAGAACACACGAGAATCGAGGGTATAACAAAGTCTCACAAAATTTCTCCATCTTCAACGAAGACAATGATTGGAACACTCAGTCACCCCACCAGTAACACTGGACAATAACTTCACCACAAGATCCGCACCTTCTGCCAAGCGTTAGGCCAAAGATTCCCTCTCCCTCATACCCATGCATTCACACCAAACATCATAGTGGACGTGTGGAGAGAATACAGTAAAACAATTCCGTTAAAGGGGGAGGGGTTAGACAGCCCGGAAACACTCCGAACTTCGCGCCTGTAACCTATTACTGTAAACAGACCCTTTGCTGAGTAGGTAAGGCAACACTCCACATTATTTTGAAGAGAACCTAATGCCGTGCTGCAGGGCAGCGGATGGCAAGTTGAAGTCGCACCGACCGCGACGAGCCGAAGCTTAAGGTAGACTCTCCGGCGCTCTCTCTTCTTGTCGAGCGAAATAAGAATGAGGCTGACTACGGCAGTCAGGCTGACTGAGGCATACTTGTGAATAGATTTGGAACATGGTCTTAGCGCATGGACCGGCAGTCTAGCGTTGGTGCACTCACCTGGTCCTGGCTTGAGCGGGCTGGCCGTCGGTGCCTCAGTGTTGGAGGTTGCTCCATCTGTGTTCGGCTCAGCCTTGCTCGCTTCCATTTCTACCATTGGTCCACCTTCGAAAGCGTTCGTAGTATCTGCCAAACTCCAACTTATGTACGGAACAAACACCGTGCAAGAACAGTGGGATGAAAGTTTCCCCCGATGCAGGTGTGACCGGTAGACTACTCACGGGGTGGCGTGTTCTGTCAAGTCTGGCCCTCTCAAAAGTCCGCGACTGCAAAGCATCAACGGAGCTACGCCATGATCGAGTCATTGCACCATCAAACAATTTATTCATTGATGCCAGCAATTCTCATAATCAAAATTCTTCATCTTAACGGAACGCATGAAAAAAGAGAACTCCCGCATCACGAACATGACTCAACTCGATCACGCAAGGCAATCCTGCCGAGGAAGCTAACACGTTAACTGTTATCATCGAGTACTTCTCTCATGTATCAGATCTTTAGACCATCAGATCATTCTACATAACTCATCCAAATCACGTGATCACAAGATGTGTGCAGCAGCACCCATCAGCACAGTGCCCTGCATGCAGCGTGTTGACGATTGCAAAAAATCTTAACGTTTTATGGTCAAATCCAAAAAATATCTTTCTTTCCAAGCGATGGACAGCCCCAAGCATGTGCAAGAGCAGAGATCAACGCTTTTCAGCGCCATCTCTAAACATTGGCTGCAGTGATTTTTTTTTTCCAAGGTCGGCTGCATTTGACCCCTATGTGCATATACACCAAGGGCTTGGTTCCAAAAAAGACGAGAGCAAAAACAACGCTCAGTGGCCGAGTTCAAAATTGGCTGGCAAATTGAAAAACATTTCTTTTGTATTTTTGATGTAAATTTTGAAAAAAAGTTCTGAAATTTGAACGAGGCAATCTTGGTACGATTGTTCCACATCAGGATTTGGAAAACTTTC
>JAOWAR010053116.1:0-10343 GCA_028571005.1 Clathrina lutea
TTGCATTTCATTACAGTACATTTAGTGTTGCATTTCATTACAGTACATTTAGTGTTGCATTTCATTACAGTACATTTGAGTGTTGCATTTCATGACAGTACATTTATTGTTACATTTCGTTCTCGTACTGACTCTCACACTTAACATGTAATCTTCCTGCCTTTTGCTGTCATTCAGGATTTTTTGCGCTAATTACTGCTAGCATACCTGACACCCCATATATAGTGACGTGTGCTTCGATTTCTTTTCTTTTAAGCTTGAAAAAGCGTCGGAAGTTGATGCCAGCCACTCTTTCTTGTCTGATTCTTGTGCGGACCTCCTATTACTTCAAGGAAAGCTGTAGAACATCGACACTTCGAATCATGCTCGTCTTTCTACAAATGTAATTGTTCTGAGGTGGGGCTCACTTGGGATGCAACAGTTTCAGAGGGATTAAGTAAATAGGAGGCTAACCTTTTTTTCTGAACAGAGGGGTAAAGTGAGTAGGAGGATAAGCCTTTTGGGGACAGAGGGATTAGGGAAGTACGAGGCTAACCTTTTTCAGAACAGAGTAACTGTATGGCTTAGGCTTCACCATTGCTTTATTTGTGAGACCCAGTTTACTGTTGTTTTCTGTGCACCTGTTGCAGTCCTCTGCACCAAGGCCGAACCTCATCATTGCTGAAGAACAGCTTTGTGGCACTGATCGCTCGACAGACAAAAGTCCCAGACATCAGACAGGCTGACCATCATGATTACGTCCTTGGTGAGGCGTTCTTGGACCTCTCTGGTCTAAACGCATCGTGCTTTGTGCAGCGCCGCCTTCTTCCCATTCATCCGATCGTGAAGGACGCATTCTCACTTACACTTACAGAGCTGGAGAAGCGAGCTGGCTCGGGAACCTCTTTCTCCGACGCTTTTGATATTTGGGGGAAAAGAGAGGCCCTCCGCCGCAGCCAGGTGAAGCTCTGAAGCCGGATATTGGCTTGTAAGCCAACGTAAAGTAGTATCATTGCATCGGAACTCGAGACGTGCGAGTTATCAAGAGAGTTATTCCGTGAAGTTCAATCATTTCACCTCTTGCTGGTCTTTGTCTGCTCTCGGCAAGAGTCGGCATGAAGTTACAAAAATGGCAGAACCAAAGTGTGTGGTTTTTAGAGGTTTTAGTTCCAGACTGAAGTGCTCTAAAAAGCTTGGCAAAAGGGTGGACTACATTACTTTTTAAAATTAGAAAAAAAATGGCAGCAGCTCTGAAGTTTCCTTGTTTGATATTGTACTCTCTTCCTTTTTATTCTGTATTGGACAGCTATGGCACCTGTTACCACATTCACCATTGTATTTCAGACAAGGAATATTTTACACTTGTTGAACTGAGCTCTTCTGCAGCTGACAAGGTTTGGCTGGACTCTGGAGGGCCGATGCTGTAAACATACACTTCAGGGCAAAACTCTAGCGATGGTCTGTACTAGCACCTTGTGAATGGCTTCTTGCATAGTGTTGCACGCCCACATGAACTACTGCAGGCGGAAGACGAATCACTTCTTTGCGCTTCAAAAGCGCTATGTTGAAATTTCAGGCAAAATACTGTACCAGGACAGTTTGAAAATGGGTGCCCAAACCAAAAAACCCCCTAAATGTAGGTGTCCATGCAAGCACATGCACAGTCACTTTGTTCGGCTTTCTGTACTGGAGCATGACCGTAGTTGTGCCGCACACTCCAAACGAAGGTTGGAACGGCAACCAGTTAATTTTGAAAAGCCCTGCGTGCGCAGCTAGACAGAAAAGGCCAGGGCCTTAACTTTTCAGATAATTTTAATAACCTTCTACGGATGTGGAATGTGAAGGGCCTCGATCCAGCCCGGCACCGACCAGTATTTGATCGATAAAGCTGGCGCGGGTAACCGTTGCAGGAAACGTTAGTGTGGTGGCCCGTCCTGCTCTGTGAACAAGACGGCTGGAAGCACACACCTGCCTGGTAATGTTGCGGGTGTAAAGAGCTGGCCTATCGAGGATAAAAAAATATAAAAAAAGCGGTGAATGCACAGACTTTCATTTTCCTTCATCGAAGAGTATTCACGAGCCAGAAGCGACGTCGACTTCTCTCTCGACGCTGGTTGAAGTGCTGTCCGTGTTTCAAAAGAGGGCTTGAAAAGGACGTTGCAAAAAACCCACAAAAGCAAACGTTTAGCCAAGATTGAGTTTTCGTCCGGCTAAGTCGTTCGTGTTTGGCAAGCTACACACAGCTGAGTTCTCATTTCGCACTTGCGAACGATTCAGATTTCGTACCAAAAGTGAGCCTTGGGCGGGCCCAAACATAAGGACTCCAGAAATGATGTTTAACCACCTTAAATTCAAATTTTCCCAGGGGAGCATGCCCCGGACGCCTAAGGTTTTGTCCTCCTTTTATTCCCCCACACCTGAACGAAATCTGCCGAGAACACTGCCAGTATACATCAGTGTGGTCACTTCCAGAAACAATGATTAAGCCTTCGAGAACTCTAGTTTTTGTTTTTTATTCGAATTTGAGAGACGAGACGCTCCAAAAATGTTCTTCCTGTGGCAAAAACGGCAAAACGCTGCCGCAGCAAAGCATGCCCTGCGCCAGAAATCTGCCAGAGGTCGAAAGTGATCTACTCGGCAACATGTGCCTTGTCTGACACAATGTGCATCGGCCTCACCACCCGCGTTTAGCATGAATGCGCGCGGGAACACATCAGCTCAAGACCACACCGACGCATCTGTATTCGGTGCACATCACCGAGAAGACCAATGGGGGTCACACCAATTTCGCAGTTAAACGTTTGCTATCGTGAATTATCACCATGACACTCTTCGCCCTAAATGTGGAAGAGCCTGCAATAACGTAAGGCGATGAAGCCAGCACTCAACAGCCGCACGGAAGATCTAGGTACAGGAAGTTTACCGCAATTCTGTAGAGCACCACATTTTTATGCATTCACACGCCCTACACATGCACTTCAACCTTTTCACTTTAACATGTTTAAAAAACCTCCTCCCCCATGCCAGCACAAACGTAAACAGAGAATGGCTCCCATAGCTACATGTGAAGAATTGTTGCCACGCAACAAATCCCCCCGCTTTTTTTTCTCACACCTGCACCTATCCACACTCGATCGACACCTCGACCGCTATGACCCAGCGTCTTTTCAGGCCTCCATAGGCTGGAGGTTAGCACTTTTGAGGTGCAAACACCACCTGGTTTAGCGCCACCGCTTCAGTGGTTTTGCGGTCAAGGCGACGGGCGACAGAGATCGAATGTCAGCGAATGCTATATCTGTGTGCGCGGTGTCAAGCTCCCGCCTAAAGTCACCTGAGGTTGCGCTTGCAGGCCTTTCAAGTGTTTTCTATCTCTTTCTCTCCGTTGCTGTAACAAGAGTATCTCTGGGTGTCTGCCAAAACTTGCTAAATGAATGAAGTCCGCCGTCTGCTACAAGCATGACCGAAAGACGGACACTAATATTCTAATTTACCTGACTGATACTAATATCTAATAAGTCCGCTGTCTGCACGAAGCAAGACCGTGAAGCGCGGATACTAATATATTAAACGGGGAAAAATTCTCTGCCCACGTTGCCGATGCTAAGAAGGATGCCTCGGAGTTCTAGAGTCTGCACAGACCAGCTCGTTGAGTTGTGCTGTCTGCCGATGTAATGTGTATGTGTAGGGATGGCGGCTCGTTTCGCCAGGCACTCCGGCAATCCGAAAGATTATTTTGTCTGATGGAAATCAGTATGGCTCTGTCAGGCCACTTCCTGGTCAAAACGAATGTGCTCCTGTTACAAAACTAGGTGTACGTTCTTCAGCTTGCTTCTGGTTAACCAAGAATGGGTAGACTGAGCTCAGTGGAAGATAGCAGCAGTACAGGTGTGGCCGGCGGGTTCATGGTTCTGCCAAGTGGGGAGTAATGGAGGTTCACTAAGACCTCGTAATCTGTGGATTGAAGGATGGTAAAGGCACAAAAATTGCCTGCTTTCGAGATCGGTTACGATCATGACAATATTTTGTTTGTCAGTACGACTGACTGAAAGGATGAGACCTACCTTCAAGCATGTTAAGCTGATTGAACTATTAGCTGTAACTGGAGCTGAGAAGGGTCACTCTCATAGTGTGAGCATGTTGTATCCGTGCTTGACAAAAATTACGAAATTTTGGCCATAAGGCGATGGGCCTTTCCCGGCAGTGTGGAGTTATGTACCCTTGAAACGTTCACCGAGCTATCTATTTTAGCTATCGCCAAGAAGGTTCACAAGTTATCATTCTTCCCGTTTTGCCTGCAGTTGGCAAAGAGACCGCCTTGCCCTTTTGAGCACAGGCCCTCCTCTCTGTAGCGTCCGATTTATTTATCAGTGAGGCTTTGACTGCAGGTGTTAATAAACGACAGATGCCTGAAGGCGTTTGCAACCACCCAAGCGCTTGCCCCAGAACCACCGCCGATTTTGTGAGGGAATAGCGAACCATAAGAGCAAGCCATTGCTGACATATCTGCGCTAAACTAAAGCCACGTGCGTCCAACAGTTTTCATGAATAATGAATTCTCTTTCTTGTCGTGGCTCCATCTTTCCGAGGACAGAAACCCTCCTGAATCAAAAAGTCGAGGAAGTGGCAATGCAGCATCTCTGATAAGTGGGTTTGATCAAAATTCCCGCCCTTCACGGTTTTCCAACCGGAACTGAAGTCCTATACGCTTGTACGCCTTGGCCTTTTGTTTTTCTGTTTTATGACCACTGACTTCCCCCGTGAGGTAGAAAAAAACACGTTTTACGCAACTTTTCTCTGAAGAAGTACTTCGAAGACACGATGATTTCTGTTGAGCTTGGTGGGTATTGAAATGTAATCTCCTTCTACCACCACGTTTTATTAAAATTCCGAGAAACCTGAGCTGTGCAGGTTTTCTTTCTGTACCTGAAGATGAGTTGATCAATGCAATGAGAACTCCAGCCTGGCTCAATATTTTCTTCCCGGAGAGGCTCAATATTTTCTTCCTGGAGAGGCCGAGTTCACCACTGACCACTCACTTTTAAGCGAGGCTCTTAGCAGCTGACCATCTTTGTCTACAGACACACAGCACACCTGTCAAGATTTTCAAAAGTTTTGTGTTTTCAGTCTCTTCTTTGCTCTAAAGAACACAAAAAAAAGAAAATTCCAAAGCAGCAGGAGTCTGTTTTCTTTTCTTTTTTTCTTTTCTTTGTCACAATGTCTTAGGCAGTAAGGAAGACTGCCAAAAGGAAAACAGAAGAAAAACTGGCAGAAGCAACCTGTTTCTTTCTACAGCAAACATGAATCATCATGGGTAAAGCTTTCTTTTGTAGCTGTGTGTGCTTCATCAGGAAACTTCCCAGTACAGATTGGACATTAGTCACTTAATTCAAGGTGTGATCTTTTCTCTCTGTGGCTACTGCTTGATGGAATGCCTAGTCCTTGGCTGGCGTGAGCAGAGGGAATTTCTTTAACTTTTCTTTGCTTTTATGACAATCACAAGACCTCAACTGGATTATCACCTATGACTGAAGGAGATTCTTCACACACCATGCTTTCACACGGCATCGTTGCAGTCATCTCCTTGCTGTACAGGCGGAGGTGCTGTGGATAACGTCGTTTTGCGGCAAAGGGATAATGCCGGCATTGCTCGCTGGCCAGCACTTAGCCTGGAGACGGAACAATTTATTAAAGAGAGCACCAAGTGGACCGCCCAGCATTGCACCAAGCCAATAGGTCTAGAAGGACAATGAAACAGAACGTCTTGATTACTGAGGGATGAAACGTACATTAACGACAAACTGAGTTTCATGTATAGAGGAGAATGTTCAAGGACTGAGAGGATTATTTTCAGTCAGCAAGTATAGCCTTGTAACAGGGAAGCTGTGTCCCAGAACAGTCACAGGGGAGCTGCTAATGGACAAAATTAACCTAAACAGAAAGAGGGTCAGGTAGAGAGAGAGAGAGAGAGAGAGAGATGAGGGAGGAGAGAGGGGAGAGACAGATAAGGCGAGAGAAGGAAGAGGGAGGTTGAACGAACGTTGATAAATGCTTAACTCTCTGTGCCAAGACCGCACCTCGAACCAGTGGCACCAATTCACCTAGCAGATAACAATTGCCTAGCCGTTCGTTACGCCGTCAAGGGGAATGTACACTATAGCATTGAGCACATGAAAGGCATTAGTTTCTATCGTGCTAATCAGGCTCATTCCAATCACATAGGCCGAAGCCTCCAGTGGTCATCAAATTCATTTCCGATCATCGCAGGCCTAAATCCTCCGGGCGTGCGAAGGTGAGTAATACCTCAAGTACAGATTCCTCGCCTGCCCTCATGCCTTTTCCCGGGCCGTTTGCGCCCTCCACTGCTTTAGGTACAATGGCGTAGACAGTAGCAGAAGCAGACAACGCTCCAAGCACCTAAGTGGATAGAAAACAAGAAAGACAGGACACTAACTTCAGAGTAGGTTCTTCTTTGAAATTCAAACTGGGTCAAGGCATAAATATAATTTGATCCTCTTTAGACAAGATGTGGTCTGAACGTCCAACACATCACGATCTAGAAGGTAACCTGCATGTTTGTTCCACAATTGCAGCTGGAGGATTTTGCTAGTGAAAGGGTTGGTCATTGTTTAGAAATACTGAGCATTTTGTGTTTTCTGACCAATTATACCTGGTCAGGGATAGACAAAATGAGCTTGTCTGCCAGCTTAGAAGAAGACTGTAGAGTTTTATTGGCTGTACCTCATCCTATTGGAATGCGGCTAAACATTTATGTCACAGGTAGGAGCCGAAGTGGATAATCAACGGATTTTATCTAGATCTTCCTGTACAATGGTGCAAACAAACCCTTGTCATTGATTTCAGGTTTAACTCGACAGTAAACTTACAGCAGACTGCTCACGCAGTTGGTGATATCGGGCACAAGGAGGTGTTCGTGCGTGACCCACCATTGGCAAATAATAATGGCTATCGTGGCCTACCCGCGGAGCGCTTTCACGCGTGGCAGACCGGCAAAAATAAGCTGCAATAAATGGGAGAGAGACAACTCCAGCCAGCCCACGTGCGGCTGGGTTGCTCCTCAGCGTGAGCCAAAAGAATTGAAATTACAAGCCAAGGTTTCGGGTCACGCACGCGATCCCCCGGCCAAAGTAAAACAAATAAAATGATTCAAGAAACCAAGAAGGCAAGTCCAGAAGAAAGAACAAATACCAACAGATAGGACAGTTACACTAAGTGTACCACAAAAAACACGAAAAGGAAGGGAGGGAAGCGTGGGGGAACAGAAAGGATGAGAGCCAAGCGAAAACTGCACCGCCAGTCTGACTGCAAGCCGAATGCCACATGGAGAAAGAAACGGCTCAAGATAAACACTGACAAAGCGTAAAGCCATGAACGCACTGCGCATGCGCGATGAACCCAGATGCACTTAATGAGCACAATAACATGATTGCGAGGGCCCATGCGCTACTGTCCCAGTGGTAGTACTTACTCGCATACCCCTCGCACAACATCGCTACTCCGGCCTGCAGCCGACACGCTATGTATACCAAGAACATGGTCAATGCTGCTGCCATTAAAGCAGCGCGACGCACATTAACATACTGGAATGCACAGCGCTGCAAGCATGCAAGTGCATAGCAGCGCTTGAAGTTAACTATACTTAAACGCCGTTTAACTCGCCAAACGTTGGTGTGATTTAAAGTGAATTTCCAAAGTGCAAAGCTTTGATGATGTATCTTGCTTTCTAGTCTTTTCTTTGCTAGCTTACTCACAGAAAACAGATGAGCCCAGGCTACAGCCAGCCCAATGAAGAGGAGATGAGCCCAGGCTAAAGCCAGCCCAATGAAGAGAGCGGCTGTATCCTTGCCTTTGTCTGGTACAAGGGCTTGTGTGGCTGCCGAAATCACACAAAGCAAGCCGAAGATGAGTAATGCCTCGAGGACGAATCCTTCACCTGCATTCTCATGCTTTTCCCGGGCTGTTCGCGCCCTCCACTGCTTTAGGTACTATAGCGTACAGAGTAGCAGATGCAGATAATGCTCCAAGCACCTGTGTGGACAGAAAACAAGAAAGACGGGACATGAACTTTAGAGTAGGTTCTTCTTTGAAAGTCAAACTGGGTCAAGGCATAAATATATTTGATCCTCTTTAGACAATATGGGGTTGGATCCTAGAACACATCACGATCTGGAACTTAACCTGCATGTTTGTTCCACAATTGCAGCTGGCGGAACTTGTTAGAGAAAGGCTTGGTCAATGTTTGGAATTGCTCAACATTTTGTGTTGTCTGACCAATCTAACTGGTTAGGGAGAGACAAAATGAGCTTGTGTGCCAGCTCAGAAGACCATAGTATTTTACTGTCTCTAAATGGAGAATAAATGGAATTTATCTAGATGTACCTGTGGAATTGTGCAGCGCAGGAAGCTGAACGACTAACATAGCCAATGAAAGAGCAAGGTTGAAGTGCCCCTCCGCTCACTACGGCAAAGACCTGGTATCGAGAAGAAAGCAAGAAGCTACGCGGGTCAGTCTATCAAAATCATTCAATTGATGCATGTAATGCTTAGAAAATTTGCATGAGCTCCTATAGTCAGTATCCCTTGTAGTTCTAGGGGCTCCATGATTACTTCCTAAGCTGCAAGGCAGCTGTTAACGGGATGACTGATTGAGTGAGGTATGCAAACTTTGCCTGGGTGTGAGGGCGTAAGAACTGGCCAATGTAAAGCTTTTGTGTTGTTGATGGAGCATGTCCCTCGATATCAAGGACTTACTTAGTTAGGTCTGCGAAATAAAACTTGTTAATTGTAGATGTGAAGATTGTACCTATTTTCTCTGCGTTTACACTGAGGATAGAGTGAGTATATCTTTTTTCACTGTTTGACGTTTGACCACGTTTGCCTGACTGTGGCTTGCCAGGGAGTGGGTCAGGAAATGGAAGGGGGAAGCAAGGGACACCTTCCCAAAAGAGCTAACTATGCTGATGCAGCTGTTCCTTTGAAGGTAAAACTGCTGTTACCAGAAAAGAAAGGGTGCATTAGGAAATCCAGACATAGTCCAGAAATCACATGTCAAAGCGTCATCAGTTTGATGGCTGGTGAGATGGTGGCATGAAAATCTCCCCAACTTAAAACTAGAAAAAGGTTTTCTTCGCAATGGTTCTAACTGATTGAAAAATCAGAAAATCGAAAGATGCCGTATAACCTTTTCTTGGCATAAGCAGCATCCATGATTCAGCTCACCCAGAGACAGAGAGAGAAGGGGCAAGGCACACTTGAGTAACTTACCAGCGCCATCATGGATATGCCAAGTCCAAATGTCGAGGCAATGCGCACCAGATCGACGCTGAGCGAGATTTGCCAGCCGGTGCCAAACAATACAAAGAAGAACATGCCTATGAACTCGGCAAGCACAGCCAGCCAAAAGTTAGACTTCTTCAGGTCCGAGGTGTTGCGCACCAGATCGAGGCTGAGCGAGATTTACCAGCCGGTAGTGAGAATCGAGCCGGTGCCAAACAATACGAAGAAAAACATGCTGATTAACTCCGCAAGCACAGCCAGCCAAAAGTTAGACTTCTTCAGGTCCAAGATGTTGCGCACCAGATTGAGGCTGAGCGGCATTTGCCAGCCGGTGGTGAGGATCGAGCCGGTGTCAAACAGTACAAAGAAGAACATGCCTATGAACTCGGGAAGCACAGCCAGCCAAAAGTTAGGCTTCTTCAGGTCCCAGGTGTTGCGCACCAGATCGAGGCTGAGCGAGATTTGCCAGCCGGTAGTGAGAATCGAGCCGGTGCCAAACAGTACAAAGAGTTAGACTTCTTCAGGTCCCAGATGTTGCGCACCAGATCGACGCTGAGTGGCATTTGTCAGCTGGTGAGAATCCAGCCGGTGTCAAACAGTACAAAGAAGAACATGCCCATGAACTCGGCAAGCACAGCCAGCCAAAAGTTAGACTTCTTCAGGTCCGAGGTGTTGCGCACCAGATCGAGGTTGAGCGAGATTTGCCCGCCGGTAGTGAGAATCGAGCCGGTGCCAAACAATACGAAGAAAAACATGCCCATGAACTCGGCAAGCACAGCCAGCCAAAAGTTAGACTTCTTCAGGTCCCAGGTGATGTGCACCAGATCGAGGCTCTTTGGCAGTGTTGTCCAGACAACTGGCAGCCAAGCATTTAGCTTGTTTACAAACCTAAAACAGCAAACATCTGGATCTACACCACAAAGTCATTCAGGCCAATGTTTCGAATCAATTGCCTTTAACAACCTGTGGCAACCGGTGACAATCCCTCAAAAACCATGATTCAGCTCACCCAGAGACAGAGAGAGAAGGGGCAAGGCACACTTGAGTAACTTACCAGCGCCATCATGGAT
>JAOWAR010053227.1:0-13033 GCA_028571005.1 Clathrina lutea
CAGCGTCTCCGATGGCGGCAAGTTTTCCAATGTGGATTCCGTGATGCCGAGCAAGAACGCCGCTTTTTGCTGCGTTCGAAAGGAAAGGCCGTTAGCTGGTATTGCTCTGACGAAGGTAAGGATCAATGCTTCACCCAGCTCCTAGCCGAAGACGAAGGAATCTAGCTTCGTTGGTTGGATCTTCTTCTTCGTGGCGTAGACGTTAGCTGCATTGACACGCGTGGTGTCCGGGACAAACGACAGCGTGACCTAAGTCCATCGCGGTGACTTGGCTGTGGTAGTGTAACTGCCGATCCTCTGATCCCGATTGTCAGTTCTGCTCTTGAGAAAGTTGTACGGCTTGGTCACTGCTGACTTCCGCTTGCTGTCGTCCCTTCTGAGGCAACGCAGCGGTTTGGTGGCGGAGAGAACGACGACGTTCGTTTTGCCTTCCGATGTGTTCACGACGTAGGACGTGATGACGGGATCTCTGTGCTCCTTCTCCCAGACCATCTTGTTGCTCAGGGTGTTACGATCCTTGGTTGTCTTCAGCGCCTCCGGTGTGCCACTCCCGTTCGTCATGATAGTCCACATACATGTAGAGTTCTTCTCCAGCAGCCACTTCGCTGTGGTTATTGATGTGTTCAAGCTGTCCATCAATATAATCCTGCCCTGGGGAGAGACCACTTGGTGCAGCGACGTCACCAGCTCCTGGATGTAGTTGTGGGTGCCAATGATGTAGTGGGGTGAGGGTAACTCGGCAGGCTTGCTAGCGAACACGAGAGTGCTGAGTACTATCGGCAGTACACGTCGGCAGCCACTGAAGAGCTCGGTGCGGCGCCAATAGCGGCCCCTCCACAACTTCCCAGCTCACAAAATCTAGCGAAGATCCACTATACCTTTGACTTTGCTCAGATGATACAGCTTCCCCACTCTGCCAGGCAAATCGGCCCCATCTACTTTAAACCGCCGCGGAAAGTACAGCTCTTTGGAGTTTGTTGCGAAGGCCTTCCACTGCAAACGAATTATCTCATAGACGAAGCGCAAACAATCGGGGTCAATGGAACCAAAAGTCACGACGCCAACGCAGTTGTGTCACTTCTTCTTCACTTTTTCTCCTGGTATGGACAAGGTGAGAAGAAGTGCTTTCTCCATGCTGACAACTGTGGTAGCCAGAGCAAAATCAAAACAGTGATCAGCTGCTGCGCCTGGCGTATTATCACTGGTTTGCACCAAGGCATCACACTGTCCTTCATGGTGGCAGGCCACACCCGTTGCTTGGTCGATGGCCACTTCGGCCTGTTGAAGCGGAAGTATCGCCGCAGTGATGTGCAACAGTCTCGCGCAGTTGTCGATGGTTGTGGATCATTCTGCTGCAACAAACAGGGCCCACGTGGTGAACGGTGACGAGATGTGGCGAGAGTAGGATTCCTTTCTAGCCAGGTACTTCGTTCCGGTTCCACACATACAGAAGAGGCAGCATTTTCGTTTCGACAGCAATTCTCAAGGTGAGGTGTTTGTTCGCGAAAGTGTCGATGGAGTTGAAACTGCTGTGCAGTTGCTGAAGAAGTAAATAACAATAGCCGACGTTCAGAGCGCTCTTCTGCCTCCCATATTGCCATCCGGTGGCCTCAGTATGGACCGCCAGCAGTAGCTGCACAAGCAAATTCGTCCCCATGTTCTCCCCAGTTGTCAAGATGTTTTGTGTCCCAAACCTTCAGAGATTGCAGAGGAAGCTGCTGTTGTAGACATGGATGCTGCTGCTGCTGTCGAAATCTAGTTTTTTTCTCCAATGTCAATTGTACATATTTGCAGCTGAGAGGAATGATCTACACTCCACGCAGATATTTCAAGTCCGAATAGATTGCTCGTATAGAAAAGGAGGTTTTGTCAACAACTTCATGACATTTTTCAATTTAAGTTCTCAAGTTGTGGAAGAGGTTAGAGATGATGATGTGGTGGTTTAAAATCGGTGAGGATGGTGGGAAGGACGTGTATAGCTGCACATTCCAATCATTCCAATCAGTGGGAAAATTTCCAGAAAAATTGCTAACACTAAAATGGGCATAACCCGGCAAAGAAATAATATTTTTTGAACGGTTTTCAGGAAAGTGCTCAGATTTATTAAACCTACCTTGTCGGATGAAAAACAAAAAAATGAAAATTTTGAAGTTAGGTAGCAATTTTCTCATGACCTGCCTCAAATATCTATGCAGCCACGCACCATCCACAACAAGCCACACAAGAAGAACTGTGCATACTGTGCTGGAAGGAAGCCCGTGCGTAACTTATTGTAAAACTTGCGCACCTGTAGATAAATTTATTCCTGGCACTACATTATCATATGCACATACCAGTCCAATCTAGGACGCTTTCTCGGCCTGAAACACAGTGACTGGTCGTATAATTGCCGCATCTTTCCACTCTACATCACTTCCACGTAATTTTTGGGCTACATTTCTTTCTGCAAATCATTTTTTGCTGTGAAAAATGAAATTTTCTTTGAAAGATCTTCAAGAAAAAGTATTGGTTCCTATTTACAATTCTTCTTCGTTAAGAAGATATACTGGTTCAAAGAAAAGCAGTCGAAATTCTCAAGTTTCACAAAATCCAATGGAACGCTAAAGGGTTAAACAAATCTGCCCCCAACCTCGATGCTGGGTGTTTATCCACACAAACTTTGCCATGGACCGGGAAAGAAGCGCTTCTCTTTTCACTGCTCTTCGATTTACACTCATTTTTTGTCAATTCACCTGATTCCAAGGATGTTTGATGTTGTATCCGCAAAGAGCACGAACTTGTTTAGCCAACTCCCTCTTAGCAAAACATCAGTGTAACGCTTCTTACAGCTTTTATTCGGAAAAGTTTGGACCTTTTTGTCTAAGGACAATAGTTGAGTATGAACATTTGGCAAGGAAGAGATATTGATAAGCGTATTTGATTTCTTCGTAAAGAAATAATTTTGGTAGAAGACGAGGGCCGACAGATTTTATTTCCCGACTACAGTGTTTGCTTAAATTGTCTCTTGTAGGAAGAATTTTTCTTCCTTACCCAACATAAATTTTACATTACAGGTTTCAAGTCCGACCCAAAGAGAGATATTTGGCATGTTGAGTTGACTAACCTCTATAAAGTATTGAAATCGGGAGAACAACCGTTGGATTCAGTCATAAATGACATCCGTGGATATCCTGTTCTTGCCTTCTTCCGTTGGTTATATTTTTCAGATGTTGGAGATAATGCACTAAACCTACGTTTGTCTCTTCACTTTCTAGATGTGGATGAATGCACGGAAGGTGGACACAACTGTGTTCTCACCGCAGATGGAGGTTCTTGCAGCAACAACCCGGGGAGCTTTTCTTGCTCGTGTTTACCTGGTTACAATGGCGAGGGAACAACTGATGGCCATCATGCTAATTCTTTTTTACATTATCTACATTTTCTTTGTGCATGTAGATCTATCTTTCCATCCTTTGTTCTTTATGTTGTTGCTGTGTCATTAAAACCACAGGTCGAAATTCAATGCTTTTTCCTTGCTGCGAGATGGCATGAGAAATTGGTCATTTAACTCAAAAAGTTATCTTCTGATGCCCAGCAGGGTAGTCACCATTTCTAGGACAAAGTGTATGACCATGCGACTGACTGCCATTAGTCAGGTCGTTTAGTGAGCAATGAAGGACTGTGTGATCTGACTGATGTTCACCATCAGTATAGCAGAATCATCCTGCATTACTGAGCAGTCAGCTACGAAGCACCTCCGCAACATGCATGTTACCAGTGATCAGGTACAGGAGGTGAAACACGTCCCATCTCTGTGACATCCATTGATGAAACACGGAGTAGTGAGCTCGCTCTGGCCCTGACTCATGGCATCACGTGAAGTACATGCAGAGAATGCAACAACAGTGACTTGAAGGACCTTGTAAATGTCACTTGCATGTTTCGAGGAAGTGAAAACCATAAAATCCCCAGAGGAGAGACACTCACAGCGACAAAGATTTATGAAAGACAGTCGGACATTTCAGTGTTCAATGCCATTGTCAGTTAGAAGACAAAAAAGAAGACAAGTCAGTGTGGGTGCCTCAATCGGAAAAAATCATGGCTTTCACCTCTTCAAAGAATGCCAAGCCAGCAAGACAATAACCTTATTAGCAGTACAGCTTTTCAAGGCAGAGCACTCACTGCTTGCAACATCCAGCCTATCTCAACTAGTGATTACGACAAAGGCTTCTCTATCCAGCACAGTCAGCAGCAGCCCTGGTGGTGACTCAGATCAGCAAGCACCACACCATGCATGGGCTTGGCAAGGCCCTCCGAGGGGACTCCCTCAAGTATTTGATATATTTATGTGATTCGCTGTAAAGATCCAAAAAAGGAATTTTGTGAAAAAAACAACAACATGGAAAAAGCATATCAATCTCATCTGATGAAAAAAAAAGCAGAAATCAATATAAGCAAATTGTTACAGGAGAAATGAAATGATGAAAAAAATTAACAGCTGTAAAACGGCTGAACAAGGCATGGGAAGTTTAAATTTTTACATCTGTCTGCAAGCATGGTTTGGATGATAGAACTACATACCTTCAGAAAGTCAGAGAGTGAGAGAGAGAGGGAGAGAAAGAGGGAGGGAGAGATGCATGGTGGAGATAAAGGTATGGGTTGGATGATATAACTCTAGCACAGACTGCCGGTGAATGTAGAAAATCTGCTATAAAAACTGACGAAACTCAATCCTGGCTGATTATCTGCTGCAAGAGGTGCTGTACAATTAACCATTTCTGCTATTGCTGCTGCTGCTGGTGATGGTGATGCTGATACTGTTGTGACAAGGATACCGGCACACCTGGAGTGGCCATTCTAAATTGTGCATGCTGTGGTTGCTGAGCAAACAATGGACGCTGACCCGGCTGAACAACGGCTTGGGATGAAGGCGTGGCTGTCGGTTGAGCAGGTACATAGTGCTGCTGGACATGAGCTTGTGGATGAGCAGTTACTGGCGGCTGTTGCTGTTGTGCATACATTTGTGGAAGCGAGGCTGAGCTGCCAGCATGCTGTGTGACAGGTTGTCCTGGTTGGGTGGCCATTTGAGTGTGATGCCGAGCACCTGGCTGTGACTGTTGCCCAATCACCTGCTGTTGCTGCTGCTGGAATCCACCATGGTGCAATGCTGGTTCTATGTGTGTGTGCACAGCTTGTGGCTGTGCCTGGGCTTTCAACTGCGCAGGAGACATGCCTGAAAGATGTGGCTGCTGGAAGCTTGGTATCTGCCCTTGGTGCAGCTGGAGTTGTTGTGGTGACTGCACTGCCTGCAAGTGTGGCCGTGCTACATGCACCTGTTGAAGTTGAGATGGTGCAGCAGCTGGTGTGTGTTCATGATTCCTTGCTGACGGCTGTTGGACGCTCACTCCTTGCATTGGCTGATAGTTTGATCCCTGTGCCGGCTGTGGCTGGTGTTGGGCAGTCGACTGGCCTTGCTGTGCCTGCCACAAACTCTGCGATTGTACTTGCGGTGGTTGTTGGTGACCAGCTGTTTGCCCCGGCTGTGGCTGCTGATAGCTACGCTGGACGGGCTGTAGTTGTTGATGGCTAGCCGACGGCAGTTGCTGGCTGCAAACCTGTCCTTGCTGCGGCTGATAGCTTTGCACCGGCATCGGCTGCTGAAGGCCAGCGGCCTGCCCATGCCGTGCCTGCTGATAGCTCTGCCCTTGCATTGACTGTGGCTGTTCATGGCTAGATCCCTGTCCATGCCCTTGCTCTTGAGAGGTTTGCCTTTGATGCAACTGTTGATGGCTGGCTGTTTGTGGCTGATGCTGGCTCATCCCTGGCTGATGCAACTGGCCATGGTGCAGCGGAAAAGTTCCTGGCTGCCCTCTCTGTGGCTGCTGGTGGCTCGAAACCTCCACCTGCTGGGACAGTGGCTGGCTGAAGGTCTGGGTTGCCTGCGGCTGTTCCGTGCTTCCTGGCAACTGTTGTTGACGAAGGGTGGCCATCGCAAAGGATGGGCGACTCAGGCCTGATGTCTGTGTTGGCTGTGGCCGTTCAAAGCTCGCCATATGCACAGATGGAGACTGCCGAGTGCTCATTGCCTGCGGCTGTTGATGACTTGCCACCTGCACTGGCTGACCAGCTGCCTGGGTGGCAGGTGGCTGTTGATGGCCTGACAGCGGTGCTGGGGCATACATAGACTGAGGCATTTGACTGGCTGCTTGAAGGACGGGCAGCTGTCGATGGCTTGCTGGCTGCACTGGCTGATGGCCTGCTGCATGAATCAGCTGTTGGTGCTGGCTGCTCAGCGAAGGCGGGTGAAGTTGATGCTGACCGACTACTTGCTGCTGTTGCTGGTGACTTGCTACATGCCCTGGCTGACGGCCTGGCATCTGTGCCGTTGATGGCTGCGCGAGACTGGCTATGTGCATAGTCGGCTGTTGGCCCAATGTCTGAACTGACGGTACTTGTTGGAGGTCTGGCACCTGGACTGACTGTGATGGAGCACTGGTTATCGCTTGCAATGACTGCAACAGCTGATGAGACTGAAAAGGCTGTTCAACTGACATTTGTACTGGTTTCAACACCTGTTGAGCTGGTGCTTGTGTTGGCTGCAACGGCTGTTGAGCTTGCACAGCCCGCAAAGGCTGCTGCGCATTTGTTTGCACAGGCTGTAATGGTTGTTGAGGATGTACCGGCTGTGGAGATGATGCCCGCTCGGGCTGCAATGGCTGTTGAGTTGACGGTTGCGCCGCTTGCAATGGCTGTTGAGATGACAGTTGCATTGGCTGCAACGGCTGTTGAGGTGACGGTTGCATTGGCTGCAACGGCTGTTGAGTTGACGCTTGCACCGGCTGCAATGGCTGTTGACCTGACGTTTGCACCGGCTGCAATGGCTGTTGACCTGACGGTTGCACCGGCTGCAATGGCTGTTGACCTGACGGTTGCACCGGCTGCAATGGCTGTTGACCTGACGTTTGCATTGGCTGCAATGGCTGTTGAGCTGACGTTTGCACCGGCTGCAATGGCTGTTGACCTGATGGTTTCATCGGCTGCAATGGCTGCTGGCCTGACGGTTTCATTGGCTGCAATGGCTGTTGACCTGACGGTTGCATCGGCTGCAATGGTTGTTGACCATACACTTGCACCGGCTGCAATGGCTGTTGAGCTGATGCTTGCACTGACTGCAATGGTTGCTGAGCCGACACTTGACTCGGCTGCAATGGCTGTCGACCTGACACTTGCACTGGCTGCAACGGCTGTTGACCTGACGCCTGCAAAAGCTGTAACGGCTGTTGACCTGACGCTTGCATTGGCTGCAATGGCTGTTGACTGCCCGGGATTGGAGCTGGCTGTAGTGGATGCGGCTGCTGATGGCCGACTTTCTGCATTTGGTGGGAGACCAAAGGCAGAGACTGCTGAGTCTGCTGCAGCTGGGCAGACGGCTGCTGCGACTGCAAAGTCGCAGGCAACACATCTGGAGCAACACTTCGTTGCTGGTGCGTTAAACTGCTGACACCAGAAGACGTGACAACTCCAGATTGGACAGTCACCAGTCCGCGAAGAGACTGCAGCATCAGATCACCGTGTGGCGGCTGCTGCTGCTGCTGCTGCTGCTGCTGCTGCTGCTGCATCACTCCCTGTGATTGGTGCTGCTGCCGTTGCTGCTGACGAAGCAACTCCTGGACTTGACGATGCTTCTCAGCCGTGAGCTGCTGGCGCTGGCGGAGAAGAGAGGCCGCGGCCTGCTCACGCTGGCGCTTCTCACTCTGCTCACGCTGCTGCTGCATGACGAGTGCTTGCAGCTGCTGCTGCTGCTGGGCAAGCTGTAGCTGCTGGTTGGCGATGACCGAGTCTTGGTGTTGCTGCCGCAGACGACTCTGTTCCTCGCGCTGTTCCACCAGCTGCGACTGAAGTGCGGCGATCGCTGCTGCCTGGGCTTTCATGTGCTGCTCCTGCACAGCGATCTGCTTGTACTGTGTCGCGAGCAGCAGCTGCACGTTGGCCGCCTCTGTTGAAGTTGGCATCTCTGAAGAGCCTCCAATGGGTTGAGGGCGCTGCAGGCCGGCTGTGCTGGGAGGAACCTGTCCAGATGGCTTTCTCTCCCGCAACTTGGCCAACAACTCTAACTGTTTTGAGGACAGACTGGTCGTGGGAGACGACTCGGCAGGCTCACTTGGAGCATTCGGTGCAGAAGATGGCTTGCCCATGATGTCAGATACGGTGGATTTGGTAGGATGACTTGAGACATTTGATGCTGGCAACGGCTCAGAAGGACAAGCCGAGACATTCGATGAAAAAGACGGCCCAGCAGGCTCACTCACAGCATTAGATACAGACGTTTTTGCAGGTTGAATAGAAGCATTCGGCACCGGAGACAACCCAGCAGATTGCCCAGCAACATCAGAAGCAGGGGAGGGAATGATATCCTGAAAAGTGGAGCTGGCCGACAGGGATGGATAGACAGAGGCATTGGTTGTGGACGGCAGTTTGCCAATGGGGCGCGCAGAGCTCGATGGCAAGGACGGATATGCAGAAATGCCAGTGGTAGAAGGCAGCTTTTCAGACTCATTCGGTGCTGGTGATGGCACAGCAGGCTGATCAGAGTGACTGCCATCAGCTGGTGGCTGGGTAGGCTGGTCAGGTACCGGCAACTCAGTAAGGTGAGCCAAGTCATCAGACTCGTAATCAGCTTCGGGCGGCACTTCAGAGGCTGAACCAGTTCCTGGTTGCTGCAACGGCTGCGATAGTGGTGCAAAGCTCATGATTATGCTTCCCACTTGCACAGCATGTGGCTCACCTTGTGTTGCCTTTACTTCCCCTGGTTTGATGGATGTCGCCTTGACCTCATCTGCTTCATAGTATGCTGCTGCGTTATCACCAGGTGTGAGCTTAGCGTCATGTTGTTCTGCAGATTCTGGGTTCATGTCCTCAGGCTCTCTGGTCGCTGGTTCAATGCTTTGTGCTTCACTGGTCGTTGGATCAACATCTTCCAGTTTGTTGGTCGCTAGTTCGACATCTTCTGGTTTGCCGGTCGCTAGTTCGACATCCGGTTTGCTGGTCACCAGTTCGGCATCTTCTGGTTTGCTGGTCACCAGTTCAACATGTTCTGGTTTGCTGGTCGCTGGCTCGACATCTTCCGGTTTGCTGGCTGCTAGTTCGACATCTTCCGGTTTGCTGGAAGCTAGTTTGACATCTTCCGGTTTGCTGGAAGCTAGTTCGACATCTTCCGGTTTGCTGGTCGCTAGTTCAACATTTTCCGGTTTGCCGGTCGCTAGTTCAACATCTTCCAGTTTGCCGGTCGCCGGTTCGACATCTTCCGGTTTGCCCGTCGCTGGTTCGACATCTTCCGGTTTGCCGGTCGCTGGTTCGACATCTTCCGGTTTCCTGGTCACTGGTTCGACATCTTTCGGCCTGCTGGTCGCCAGTACAGCATCTTCCAGTTTGCTAGTTGCTACTTCAACATCTTCCCGTTTGCTGGTTGATGGTTCAACATCTGCTTGGCCAGGTTGTAGTTCCACAGCTTCCAGGTTACCAGATGCCGATTTAATGACTTCCGGCTTGCCAAACACTGGTTCATCATCATGCGGCGGCCCAGGCACAAGCATGGAATCTTGAGGTGGTTTAACCTCTTCCGGCTGACTAGACGCAGGTGTGCTGTCTTGCGGTTTACTGGGAGCTGGTCCTATATTGTGCAGCCCACTGGGTGGTTTCTTGATGTCTTCTACTTCGCTAGCACCTTGCTTTAGGTTTGGTTCACCAGGCACGAGCTTGATGTCCTGTGGCTCACCAGTTTTCGGTCTGACATCAGGCTCTTTGCCATACTCTGGCTCAGTACTAGCTGAAGGCTTACCAACTTTGACATCTTGTATTTTATCAGGTGGGGCTGGTGCTTTGCTGTCCCCACCATCTGTGCTATCTGAGGCCCTGTCACCTCGAGTAGCTGTCGACGACGTGGCTGTAGTGTTAACCAGCTCTGCAAGCAAGCCAAAGTTGTTCGGGTCGGCTAAAACCTCGGCAGGCAGTGACTCGAGCACCTCCGCAGGAAGGAGACTGACAAGCGCTTCCATTGTTGTCGGTGACGGGGTGGTGGGCTCAAAGATCGCCATGGCATCGTCAATGGGCAGGGTTGGGCGGGTCCGCGGGAGCTCAGGCGAAGCACTGCTCCGGCCCGTACGTCCGGCAAGGGCGGCAACTGCAGCTGGCACAGCTGGGGGTGGAGTAGCTGACAGCAGCCCGGTCGGTACCACTCCTCCAGTCAGCGGCACTGCTTGAATACCTGACTGTACCTGCTGCAGGTCTGGAGAAGTGCTGCTGCTACGCTCAGCCAAGGCAGCCATTGCTGGTGGCACGGCTGGCAGTGAAGTCCCTGCGGGCATACCAGTCGGTAACACTCCGCCAGCTGGCAGCGCTAGCTGAAGGCCTGGCTGAGCCCCAGGCACCATCCCTGCACCAAACAACCCCAGCTGAACGCCTGGTTGTATCCCTGGCGGCAGAGTCGGCGGTAGAGCACCTGACAAAAGAACAGTTGTCGATGGCACTTCTCCCGCTGATGACATTGCTGGAATATCCGGCTGAACACTAGGTAGAGATGGTTTTGGCGCTGTTGGACGGGCAGGTCGGGCGTCAGGTAAAACTCCATCAGCAGCTGACGGCACAGATGGATAGCCCGGCTGCATCCCAGGCAGTGAGGGTTTGGGTGCAGTCGGACGAGCGGGTCGACCATCGGGCAATGCACCTTCACCGGCAGGTGGGACAACTGGCAGAGAAGGTTTTGGCGCTGTCGGACGAGCTGGACGTCCATCACCTTCACCATCCTTGTGATGAGTCAGGCGCTGGCGGCGCCGGGCCTGGCAAACCTCGTACAGCTTCCGGCGCAGCTTCTGCTCACGAACATCAAGCTGGCGAAAAAACATGACACCTTGGGAGGCGCGTACCAGAAGCTGCTCCAACTCCGCATGTGCACTCCGTAGAGACGTCAGCATGCCGTGCAATACTGTGTCCTGTCATACAAACATACATACACACCAAAAAAATTGTGTTAGGATAATAATTGGGAGAAACAGGTATGAGAAGCAGCAAAATTAGACAGTCAAATTCCACCATAAAGGAAAATACTTTTCTGCGACACATCAACAATTTTTCAAACAAAAACAGTGCCTTTAGAAAATAGAAGGGGGGGGGGGGGGGAGATATCGGACCAAGAGATCGATAGAAACTGATCGGGGAGTTGTACGAGCATGTCCTCCTTCCCCTACCTTCTCCATAAGAGCTTGGCGGGTACTCGCATACTGAGCATTTGCTTCCGTCAAAGCCGTCATGATGTTCTTCTGAGCCTCAAGGTTTTGCTGTAGTAGTCCCTGCGTCTCCCCGTGCTTTTGCAGCTCCTCTGCAAAGAAGGATGCGTCATCGCCAGTTTCATGAACAACTATCTTCTGTGTGATGTCATCCTTGTTTACCTGCATTGCCAGGCCCACACAAAGAAGAGAGATTCTAAAAATGTCACTCTTCCATGACGAGTGCTTGCAAATACAAGAGAACATGAAAGAAGAGGAGAGGAGAAAATAAGAGAGGTAGAGGGAGGAGAGCGCGAGTGCGTGTGAGAGAGAAAGTGAGAGAGAAACAGAGAGCTAGAAAGAGAGCGAGAATGAGAGAAAAAAAAGAGAGTGAGTGAGAGAGAGAGAGAGTGAGAGAGAAAGAGAGAGAAAGAAAGAAAGGGAGTGAGTGTGAGAGAAAGAGTGAGAGAGAGAGCCAGAAAAAGAGACAGAGAGAGAAAGAGAATACTGACCTGTTCCTTCAAACGCTTCCACAGCATCTCTCGCTGCTTCTTCATCTCATCCACCTTGGCCCATACTTCACGGAGACGAGCCACAACAGCCTCGTCAATGGGCAGGTCAGCGGCGCTTACCACTGGCAGTGCTGCCACCAGACGATCAGGAGGTCCACTAAGCAGCTTCAACGCCTCACGGTGAGTCGAATACATCTCGGTGAGATTGGTTAGTGCAGTGCTGCCCTTGTCGTACACTTTGAGATCCTGTTCGAATCAGATAAAAAAGCATACATCCAGCAACAACAAACAAATTGTAACTAGTATATTTGATATCTCTGAAACAATGACGAGAAGATCGTTCACAATGCACACTGATCGCAGACAATGTTTCAAGTGGGCAGCGACACTAAAACCGTATCCTCCTACGATAAACATCCTCGACTCAATTCAACAACTGGGTGAAAACCAACTTTCAGACCAGGCAGATAAGCCAACAGGGACAAAAATTTCATGGCCGTTGAATAGACCTCCTTTACATCGACAGCAAGAAGAAATAACAAACTCTTTCCTCCCAGCTTTCACCGGTTCTGAGCATACAACCTCTGGCCTAGATCAAAGCACCGAAGGGGAGCAGTAAATGTGACGTAATTCAACAACTTCACAAAGGTGTTCATGATCGCAGACATAATATGCTGCTATTGACATGATAAGCCAAACCAGCCCACTCACCGCATTAAGCTGTGTTGCTATCTCCTCAAGCTGCTTCACAGAGTCAGGCAAAAGCTCAACACCAGACTCACGTGAAAACTCATCCCCTACACGCTGCTCTTCTTCCAACGAACGCCGAATGTGCTCAATATTCTCCTGAACTCGTGTGCTCAGCTCCTCCACATCCTGCCAAAGACAACAGACAAACATGTTGGGAGGAAAGAAAGCGAGAAAGTTCAGGTTGAGTGCAAAGCAGACATGGGCCATGTGCTGGTGAAAGGTGGCAGTATATTTTATGTGGTAATCTCCTTTGAGGTATCTTACTCAAGAGTAGGCAGCCAGCAGCAACAAGTGCAATAACAAGTGGCGAAAGTCCCCAAACGTGTGTGATCAGCAAACTGCTCACTTTTACAATTTGTTGATCATGTTGATCAATCTTCTGCCTTCTACAATAAACTTAGTTTAGTGCATGTGACTTAGCTTTGTGCATGTGTGCACATGTGTGTAGAGTGACAGAGAAAAAGAGAGAGAGAGAGAGAGAGAGAGAGAGAGAGAGAGAGAGAGAGAGAGAGAGAGAGAGAGAGAGAGAGA
>JAOWAR010053338.1:0-20545 GCA_028571005.1 Clathrina lutea
CAGACAGACAGACAGACAGACAGACAGACAGAGAGAGAGAGAGAGAGAGAGAGAGAGAGAGAGAGAGAGAGAGAGAGGGAGGGAGGGAGCGAGGCAGAGAGAGGGGAAACAGTTTAGGCCCGCAGTGTGCTGGCTCACGAAGTTAAGAGCCTGTCGCAGCAAAGCTGAAGCAGTTTCTGAACATCTCGCCTCTCCTCCAGATGTTGTCCGGTCTCCCTTGGAAGTAAGTAAGTCTTGTCAAGTGCCTGTCGGCCCGGGATGACTCGGACCCGGACCGACAGTTTACTCGTACATCCTGATTGCTACGTGACTTGGGCGACAGCCTCCGTCTTTGCAGTAACTTGATCGTCAAAGGGCGTACAGGGTATTTTTGCAAAAAAATTGTCTTGCTAAATAACTTGCGACAGAGATCTGACTGTGTTTCATTTTTTGTTATTACCACCCAAACAAGCAGCGCATCCTACTGTGATTCGCGTGAAGTGCCTCGCCTCGGAGAACGAAGCAAGAGCCCCTTCGTGAGGATACAACATACATAGGTGGTTTCTTTCCTGACCGACTGGAAGCAATTTCAGGAAAACACCTCTTAGCTTCCTGCTACCTGATCTACATTGAGTGACTTTCTTTTGCTCGTCAATGGTCAGGCCGGGAGAACACCTCTTCCTGATAGCTGCTTTCCTTTTGAGCGACATTTCCCCTCGCTCAGGGAAACACCTCAAAGTTTCCTAACTGCTCGAAAACACTTCCTGGGGAAAACCTCGGTGAGGTGCTTTTGGAACGAAGACCAGGAAGAATGGATTAAAAAAAAAAAAGAAAAAGAAAAAAAAGCAGCAAGCCCTGAGCCCCACAAACTACCTCCACTGACTGTGTGAAAAGGCATCTGTAATGTCTTTTTTTTTATTTTTTTATCTCTTTTCAGCAGTTTCCACTTTTGGGGTCAAGCGGAGAATGTTCATTCCAGTGAAATAGATTAACGGATCGACAATTCATCATCATCGTTAGGCCAGTTTAAATGTTTTCGCCAGTGCTACTGACGAAAATGTTCATTTTTATCATTTACGATTGAAGTGCATTCCGGTCGAGGGAAAAAGGTTTAAAATTCAAAATGGGGTCTTGCACTAACATAGGCTGCCCTTAGCCTTTGATAATTGTAGGCAACAACTGAATTTCAGCTGAACGAACCTCATTGCGGTTTTTCTTAATAAAAGTTGACCGTATAGTGGCATGGAAGTGATTTATGGCGAAGTGCGGTGCCGTGACGCTTCATCATTTGCGTTTTGCAAAAGTCCAACTTGCAGAAACTCGATTGCGTCATAGGTCCGGAACTGACGACGGTCGGTTCAATTACCATTTCACGAGACCCAATCTTCAGACCTCAAAACAGGAGGGGGGAGAGAGGGAGGGGAGACTGAGACAGGGAGAGAGAGAGAGAGAGAGTGACGGCGGAAGAGAGAGATAGAGAGAGAGGCTTGGGAGGGAGGAAGGGATCTATTCAAGGCGCGGTTAGATTGAGCTGAGAAAGGCTTGAATTGTCGCTAACACTTACCGGCATTGAGCTCCGGGTTCACCACACGTTGGACGGTATCAAATGCATCGGTTTTCAGAATAAGAAGAAAAAGCCACAAGGCAATAGCTGCCAGACGACGATATGCTGGTCCTCTCTCACTGGCCGTTTAATAGGGAATCATGGAGTGCTCCCCGCTCTCATCCTCCCGGCAAACTGGCACCCGCGGTGATCGGGATAAACCGCCCGTCTCTGCCCAATGCGCGTACAGTGACTTTGAATGCAACAGGCGTTTGGATACCTTGGCATTTGCTATTTTTGTACTGTATCTGTCGACCGATGACAGTTTAAGAGCTTTGAGTGAGTCAAAGCCCGACCAAGTGTAACGCTTGGTCAAGTACATGACAGGATGACTCGGCACGTTTCACGATGGAAGCACCATGATCGGACTCATCTACTTGGCGCGCGCGCGCGAGTGTTCGCCATGTCCTGTTCAGCTTGGCCAACTAAACAGCGGAACCACTTCGGAAACTCTTCCGGATCCGCATTGCTCTAAATGCCGGTTTGGGGACTTCATTCTCGCTTCCCTGACGTAATGCAAGAATCCCAAGACGTGTAAACGACGACTGAGGTTGGTTGTACTCTGGTTTTAAGCATGCGGATGCCCTGCTGTTTTTCGGGGACAGTGGATTTGCCGGGCCACCCTACAGTCGCTCAGAGTTGAGCAATTTGTCCGAACTAGCGACTGCGTGCCGTTTCTCTGCATGAACGGGCACCGGCCTGTAAATTAGACCGGCGATTTCACAATCGGGATGGATTGTCTTTCTAAATGGAGGGACCTCCCTGTCTGTCGATGTGGCGATCATGGACTAAGGACCATGAAATCGCTTACGTTTTGTTTGACCTCTGCAACGGTTTGGAAGTCCCAGCTTAGTCTAAAGTTTTAAAGAAACTGAGGGAGCTCTCGTGCGGCAATGAACAGCTCTTTTAAAAGGAAATCAACGCTTGTACGAGGACAAAACTCAAGACGGGTATCCATCCGAAAGAGTTTGTAGAAAAGCACGCCGTCTTACCCCTACTTCCCGCCAGCTTCCCCGCCCAAGCTTAGGCCATTCCTGTTCTATTTTTCCAGCGAATATCCTCCTTCCTGGCTCTCTTGCTGTACTCTGTATCGATGTATATTCCAGATTCACCCCCGTTGTGGCGTGATGTATTTGCAGACGTACCGCCTGACTGGGATATGTCAATGGCTCTTAAGTTCGTCCAGTCTCGTCTTTCTGAGTCAACGCGTACGCGTTCTGCTGATAGCAGCCCCAGACAGGAGAAGTCAGGTAGGTGATCGATAGAAATAAAGAAAGAAATGTTGTAGTGTCCTCGCTGAGTCCTGTCGTTGAAAAAAAACCTGCCTTTTCACGTTGTGCTGGTGTGTTGAGGCGTGATGCTAGTTCTGACATCTTCAACAAAAGCCTTTGTGGGAAAGTATAGGCAACTTAATACACCACATGGCAACAACTTGGGAGTAGCCATCCAGACAAATCTAGTGTCCATTACAGAATGTCCGGCCTTAGGCGACGTGAAGCATCACTTCACTTACTCTACCATGATGTACTGCCTTCGGTAAATACTTAGTCTCAGGCGGTGATCAAAGTTCCAACATTGGGAGACGAATTTATTTCTACGTTTTCCAAAAGAAGTAAAAAAAAGTATATTCATTTTTCATTGATCAGAAGAGGAGCAAGAAGATAGATAAGTATACATCTAGAGTGCATTAAGGAAGGTTTATAACTCT
Organism: Clathrina lutea; assembly: GCA_028571005.1. Taxonomy (NCBI): domain Eukaryota; kingdom Metazoa; phylum Porifera; class Calcarea; order Clathrinida; family Clathrinidae; genus Clathrina; species Clathrina lutea. The sequence continues at coordinate 3,291 of JAOWAR010053338.1, forward strand.
GGAAAATTGAAATAATTAACGTTTCTTCCCTTTGAAGGCCGCCATTTTAAATGTACAATAATTACTGTATTGTATTGTATTTGTTTGTTTTACATCGGCAACTCAGCAGTACTCATGTACAATTACAAAGAGTCCCGAATCAACAATAACCAAAATGACATCAAATTGAAGAGACATTGTCCAGAACAAGTGACTTCAAACGAGACAAATACGCTTGGTCATCTCTCAACAACGAAACAATTTTACACGCAAACTGATTTGCACCGTGACTAGAATTTACGTCCTTCAGTAAAGAGTTCCCTATTATTGGTAGCCTGTATGACAATGATGATGTCCCAGCCTTTTTCGAAACGAGTGGAATAGTGACATCTTGCTGGGCCATGCCTCTTGTTGCATATCGCGAATCAAGGCGATGCATAAGAGAGGCTAGCACAATGCTGGCATGTTAGCTGTGACATTCGTATGCAAGTCGGCTGATTTTGACCAGCCACCATTAAAGGAGTGCAATAACACGTAGTTGCAGGGCGATTTCTTCGCAATCAGAATCAAAGTCAGCACCAGCAGCAATGATACCTCATCTGCCAAAAGAATAAGTTGAACATAGATACAGATGCCACCACCAGCTTTATGCCCGCGATCGGGACGAAAAAGACGGTATCCATTAATATCAATGAGACCCAAGTCATCAGAGCTGTCCAGCCAAGTTTCTGAAATGGCTAGGATGCTCATATAGTACTTGTGAAGAAGAATGCACACCTCATGGACTTTATACCAGAGGCTCCTTATGTTGATGTGTGCGATGACAATCCTCTTTGGCATAGACTCTTCGATGAGGTAGCCCCGAGCTGCCTATCCAACACAAATGAATCCGCGCGTAGTCAGAAGGAGGTGGCAGGAAGCTGTGCAAGAGTGCCAAGGCCTGCACCACACCCCAGGTGGCTAGAAACCCCTTTGCAAGGCCCTCTCAATGTCACTCTTGGCAATAAAGGCCTTCAGGGATCTAGAATCCGGAAAGTTTTCGTTAGCAGGGAGAACATGGCATTTGCCGACGGCCACACCATGTTCTTTTGCTGCTGCCATGAACTCCTCTGGCGTCGTGTCTGCCCCCAGACTCCGATAAAAAGAAAGTGTCATTTGCATGGATTGTCCTTGATTTTAGAGCAGCACCCTGTATCGACCATCCACTAGTGGTTTCAAGAACAGAGGTGCTTTCAGATTCAGAACCACAGTTATCTTGTAGGTGAGCGAGGCGGTGCTCCGAGGAGTCTTCAGCATCAGCTGGTAAATTCGGGGCGACTCTCTTCCTCTCCCCACCGTTACCAACAGGGACTGGCAGGATATCTTGCTTTTCAGCTTCATCACCAGGCTTGGTCATTCCTGCTACCTTAGAGTAAGAGTTCAGTGAGGCATAGCCAGAGACCTTACGGTCGCAAGCGGCCAATGACGATAAGGTTTTAGGTGCCTGTGGCTGCTGCTTAATTATCTAATCGATCGGGTTTCAAGGGTATTTTCCTTGCCTCGGTTTAGGCAGGCAGTATTTGTCCCAGCTGAAGCTGTTGATTCATCTTTTCTCCTTGTCTCTTACTTATACCACCGAAGCTCAAGCATTGTTTTGAGCCGCCTTTCTTCCATTGCTCTACTCATACTTTTCCTTCTCTTTCTGCGACTATGCCATCCTTCTCCCTGCATCCTGACCCGTCTTAAGTCCGCCGGTCTATGCCCCCTGTTGTTCTTCACTCCATCGTCCTGTCCTTCCGCCCCCCTCCCTCCTTATCTGATTTTCTGTTCCTCGGCTCTACCCCACCCCCTAAGATTATTCCTTTCTCATTCTTTCCTCTTATTCTCTGTCTCCTCTCGTTTACCGTAGCACAATATTCCAAGCCTTCGGTTTTGGTGTCATCCTTCTTTGATATGAAATTGTGCTGGAGAGGAGACACTGATGTTTTTTCATTGCTTCCTCTTGTGAAAAATGCAGGCTTCCCCAATCCGATGCTTTCAGCGTTTGAGCAAGCAAGGAGAGCATCTGAACGTTCCGCCTGTACACTTCCTGGTGGAATTTACAAAGCCACGAGTCTGCCTGATCTCTTCTACACTCTCACTCTCAATCCACAAGTGACCAGAGCGCCCACCCAAGGTATAAACTTGCACGCATCTCTGTAGTCTTGCAAAAAATCTCCCGAACTCATTTATCTGTAAGCCTGAAAAGTATGGGCTTGCCTTGAAGATTTAATCAGGCATCGTTTTAATTCGTTCCATCTTGAAGCCGACCAGATTTTTTTGGAACTCAAACTTAATCACTCCTTGCTACAATATCAGGCTGTTTGATTATTAAAACTCAGTTACGTCTGATCGTGAAATTGTCACAGTGATTTGATAGTCACACGCACCAGAGCCAAATAAAACAACAATTTATATCAGCCAAGAGAAGGCCACAATGCAGAGGACCAGGGCATCACGCCCAGTAGCTCCATCTGCCTTATGATCAAACAAGCAAGTTTATTGTCATGGTAACATAGCTCTCCTGCTCCTTTCCAGCTTGTCGCATTTTATTGGCACCTGTTGCGCCTAAACCAATCCTCTGTATTTTTGTTAAGCGTATCACTAACCACACAACACTGTTTATCTCCAACCTATCTTGTGTACATACGAACACTTCTTTCTTTCCCTTTCTCTGACCTGAAGAAGACCTTGGAAACCCGGTTGAAACGTTACCCAAAACGAATGCATACTGGTGCTGGGGGTAACTGACTCTACTATTGCCCTATCATGACTTCCAGAAAGAACAGCTTAGGTTGCTCTTTCTCAGTCGCAAAGGTCCTGTAAAACTCCTAAAGAAACAAAAGAAGTGTTCAGGGGGTTCCAACAGTGTCATCCACTTCAGTTGATTTGTCGATTCTTTGATGTGTCAAGGTATTGTGCTTTCGTTAATTGTGTCCACAGTTCAGCCGAGTCCACAGACGAGTGCCATTTGCACCACCACAACTGTACCTTCTCGGAAACCATATATGGTTCTGGGAGAGAATACCGGCTGTACTCTATCCCATGCCGTGTTCAATGAGGCGGTGCACTGCCCTGACATTGTTGGAAGCATTTATCAGCCCAACAGCCCTTTGCATGGAGGAACACCAGATACTGCCCCTTCCAGTTCAGGCAGTCCATCAATTTGTCCTGAACTCGACGATGGCTTCCTTCCTCAACTGATCATGGGACCTGGACATGGCAGTGAGTCATCGTTGGATGACATTATGCTAGCACCTGTACAATCCCCTCTACACTTGATTCCAAGGCAAGTCTCACCTACTGAGAATCTGCCGCACTCTCTCCCTTCCTGCATCCTGTCAAACTACCCACAAGGCCCATGCCAGATGTTCTCTCCGCTGGTTTCCCAGATATCATCACCCCTGGCTAAAAGCCTCCCTGAGTCATTGCAGACAGCAAGCACTGGAGCTAGCTACCATGAAAGAAGAACTAGCCCTGATCTTTCCTTCAGGGCGAAATCAAGAAAACAGCCATCTTCCCCTCAAACCAGCCACAGGCCTCCCGTGTCAGTAAACATCATCCCCCTGGACAGGGCGAACACCACCAGTAAGAAAAAGAAAAAGTAAATGCTTTACTTGTCTAACACAATGTTCTATAGAGTTGGTTTACAGCAGTTTTGACAAATTAAGGAAATGTTTTCTGGCTATTAAGGAAGAGTTACAGGGAACGTCAACTTGAAACAACTGTTCGGCAAATGCTGTATTGTGGAAAATATTTTTCCAGGTGGATCCCAGTTTTCCCAACAAGATTTCAGAAGAGGCACGGTTTAAATTCAGACCACAAGTTCATTTGTCTAGGTTATGGAGCACACAGGTGAATGCAGTCACCTCTCGTTCGTCTTGCTCTCGATGATTTGCTGTTGTTCAATTTGTAAGTGCGTTTCTATTCCCAATCAAGCCCCCTAAATCATCTGTAAGTCATAGAGTTTCCTTTGTGATTCATGATGATGTATCGAGCTGCCACTTGTCTTGAGTATGGGTTCTCTTTATATAGTCAAGAATCGATTCAGTGGATTTGGAGTGCGACCTTTCAGCTATGCTAAGCTAGGCTCCTAACCACAAAAAGTTTGGTTCGAGGCAGTGCTCAGATTTGAAAACCATGCATAGGCATTTTTCCAAGCCTTTCATTGTTCTTTCTTTCCTTTTCTTCTCTTCACTTGACATTCATCACAGGCATTCCACCCTGTCTTCAGCTTTGGGAGTTCTTGCTTCACCTGCTTGAGTTGGGGAAAAAGAAGGACTGCGTACAGTGGATAAGCAGAGAGAGGGGGCTGTTTCGCGTGATCCAGCCAAATAAGCTCGCACAAGAGTGGGGCGACTACCGTGCCACACCGATCATGACGTACCAGAGCATGTCCCGTGCAATGCGCCACTACTACAGGCGCGGCATCCTGGAGCATACATCGACCCGTCTCCATTACAAGTTCACGAGGCAGATCATTCTTCAGATGATCAGCTATAGCCCAGCCGGCCAGACCGTAACAATAGGCCCACATTGACTTTCAAGGCTCTCTAGAAGTCCCGCTAATGCATTCTTCTGTGACTTGTGTTACTCTATTGCTCCTCTGGTATCACCCAATTGAAGAAGGCAAATTCAAACCATTGCTTAAGGACTTGCGGTTAGACCTCTCAATGGATACTGTCAGTTTTAGCGTTTTCCTCTTCTCTGCTCGCAGCCCACAGGAGTATAAGTATTTCTGTTTTCTCACCTTTGTAGATTACCTGTAACTGCCATGCTCAGAGCTCGAACTTGCTCACGTCGTCCCATGAATCAAAAAGATAAAATATTCATTGTCAGTTCTCACCAGATGCAGATTGACGTTTCAACATTGTGTTAAGCACATCCTCGAGCTTCAACTGAAGAAAAAAAGGAATATTTTTGAAGGGTTCCTGTGCTCCCATTGTGTGACTGTGTGGTTGTATGCCTCTTTGTAAACTTTCCTTCCTGGCCCATGTGCTAAACTTCTTTCCCCCAAGGTATGTACCTTCTTCTCCTACAAATTTCAAGTTAGCACACAGGTAAAATTTCTCAAAAAGCATTTTCGTCTCTTTCCATGATCGATATCTGTTCAAGCTGGAGATTGGAAAAGGGAAAAGAAAATTCGAATGTTGCAGGATTGGATTTTGAAACGTTGTTGTCCACGCAATTGTTGCTTTGGGTGTTGTCTGAAATGACAAGTAATACAGCCAAGTCATTGTTGAAATAATTCGAACTCCATTTATAAATTTGTGTATATGTGAGTTACCATCAATTCAAAAACTGGGGTCAAGACTTCGTTCTCCTTCTGTTTCTTCTTTTGTGAGTTGTGTCAGCACACGCTGTCGTGCTGCTGGTCGACTGTGGATGCTTCAGTTGATTCATGATGGCATCGGTGAATTTGTAGATCATCCGCGTACTCGTCTTGTCGAGGATGTTGCGATTGTAATAGTACCTCATAGCTCTGGACATCTTGTCATATGTCATGGATTGAAGGCCGCGGTACTGGCCCCATTCCTTGGCAAGGGTGCATGGCTGTTTGATGTGAAAGACACCATTCTGTCTATTCATCCACACCAAAGAACCTGTGCACTTGCCCAACTCCAGGTGGTGGAGAAGAAATTCCCACAGCTGACAAGAAGGCGGGATACAATCTAGAGGAAAGACAAGGACAAAAAAAAATCAGCCAAGTAATTGCAAGAAACTTGAGCTCGAGCTCAATCACACATCCTTCAATCTAGCTTACGCACGGTTCAAAGTCAACTGCACAAAATAAAAACGCATAAAGATAACACTGCACAGACCAGATTGTTGCTTTGTCTGGATTCTTTAATCAAACCAAAGAATGCCAAGAGTGGTCCTTACCAATCTTCGCCCACCCATCACACACGAAAAACTTGTACTTCAAAATGAAAAAAGTCAGAAAAAGTAACTCTTTGAATCTGTCAACCAGCATTCTGAATTTGGGCTAGATTTTAAGAGCTTTGCACCTTTTTTTGCACCACTCAAGTTTATGGCAAAGCCAGGTCCAAATAAGGTCAAAGAGTTGTCCTAAGAGTACACTCATCCTGCTGTGAATGCTCCTTCTCTTTTCCACGGGGCCTACCTTCATATGAATTGTCAATGATACACTTCTGAACTTTCGCTGCTCTTTGTCTCTCTTTTACTCGTTTCTTTGCTGATCGATGCTTTACACTTCGAGGATGGCGAGTGTCGATCACTTCTCCAGAGCAAATGGTGGCGCTTGATGAAAATGAGCAGACAGGAGACATTGAAGACGTTGCAAGAGGGGACAAGAAGAATGCTGAATGGAATGATGGATGCATTAAGGGAGGTTGGATTTGCGCAGCGTCTCCTTTCCCATGGCGGAAACCGCTGTCACCAGCCAAGTTGACGTTGTCTGAAAAGTTTGTACCCGGCCGGACATTGGTCTCGCCTGTAGTGCAAGCCGATGATGACTTGGAGACCATGGAGCTTCTGCTTTGATCCGGACTGCTCCAGCAGTCATGGGCGTGATGATCTACCTCATCAAGGCAGTCTTGAATGTCGCCAAGCTCTCTCAGTTCAGAATCTGGTGCATCGCTTAGCGAGGTGAAAATGTTAAGGAGAGCATCCGACTGACCTGAAAACATTGACGTGGATCAAACAAGCAGAGCGTTATGGATTGATGAGAAAGTCATGTGATCAGATAGGCAGAGCCTTTGATGAATTGCACTGCCATTAATTTAGTGAATGCAAGGCAAAAAAGGATGTGATACATATAATATACTCAAGCATATCAGTCCGCTATTGACATTGCCGTGAAAAAAAAAACAGTCTGCTGTGTTGTACGGAACCAAAAAGCTCACCTGGGAGAAAGACCGCATCACATATTTCTGTAGGTGTGTGCTCATATGTGCATGAATGCATGTGTATGTGTCTTAGACATGCCGTGTGTTAGGCGAGTGCATGTGTGCGTTTGTGTACATGTGTGTATGTTTGTGTGTGTGCACAATTAAGTGTTGTATATGTGCATGTGTGTCGTACATTATGTAATTTTGTGTGTGCATGCATGTGTTTTACCATTTTCGGTCCTTGTCTGGACATCTTGACAGAGAGGCTCGTACAGACGGTCTTTTCTAGCAACTTTCATGCATAGCACTCTCTGACTTGCACACGCTGCAGGAAAATGGGAAGCATCACCTTTTCTGCTGTTTGGGTCGTTTTCATGACTTGAGCATTCATCTAAACAAAAAAGGGGGCAAGGTAAAAAGTTTAAAATCTTCAAACTGTAAATGGTGAAGACCAAGACGCTTTGATCAGTGGACTTTCAAAGATCATAACTTTTATCACCATAGTTTATTCCAAATACCGTCATCTGTTGAATAATCATGAGTGGGTGGGGTCCGAAATGGCACTGGTCTATATGAAGCAAAAAGGAGGAGCCTATCTCATTCAATGGAACGTTTTGAAAGGACAGAAGAGATCACTACCTCAGCAGACATTTCTCATCATCTGTTGAAAGCAGATTTCCCGTGCTCATCTTTTCGCCGTTACGCCTGCCTTTTGAGAGCAAAAAAGAAGCTTACAGATGCGGCTGAATTTGAAATTTGAAGGTTGAAACACTTTGGTGAGTTAAGTGCTGAGTGCTTTAACATGTTCCATTTAAGCGTGACAATTAAGCCGTGGGGTGGGCTATGTTTGACCAGGGCTGAAGAAAAGGTCCTTCAGCTGCACAATAATTTTAGACAAGATTGTCAATGCCAAAGCTCTGAGATGCAATATCATCCAGAGGTGAAACTTAACTCCAAAAACAGAAATTTGGTTGGCTTTGGTGGGACGGTTGGCCAATGTGGTTTGTTTGATCAGTCATGGGATCAGGCATGACTAGAAATTCAAGTCGAAATTGATTTCTCTGTGCCAAACGATAAATAACAACCATCAAACATCTGGCCAGTTTAACTGATACCTTGTGGCGTGACTATGCCACCTGTATTACAAGACCATGTTTCACCTGGAGTCCAAGGAGGGCTGTCTGTGCACACATTGGCGGTGGCACAAAAGGAGAACCATGGGCAGGCTGAAATTAAAAACAAAAATCATCAAGGAAAACAAGTGACGAGGGAGAGAGAGTATTGAACATGAAATGAGAGGAAGGGTGAGAAAGAAGAAGAATGAGAAGGACAAGGGGCAGCGGGACGAATAATGAGGATGAGGATGAATGTGGGAGGAAGCCTACAAGGGGCAGAAAAGAGGGGTTGGACAGCATGGGAGAGAAAGTGGACGTCCCTGAATTGGGAGAGTTTTGAGCTAACTCCTGCAGACTGTCGAGTTGAGATGAGTTTTTCTTCAACTCAATAGCTATGGTGATCGGCATACTTGGTGGACGGTCAGGTTGCTCAGCTCTTTTCCATGGTGGAAGCTTGCCATAATCTTCGGGGTCAGTGACTTTTGTCAGAAGCTCAATGAGTATTGGACTGTCCTTCAGCAAAGGTGTGGCGGCTGGCAAAAAAAAAAAAAAAAACAGAGATCATCACATGAGGCAGAGCAAGGTTTCTGCGCATGATGTGTGAGTTTGTGCATAAGTGCGTGTATGTAGCCACATGTGTGAGGGGGGAGGGTACACATTTCATAGTCATAATGTGGAAACTGTAAAAAGCACTTGGTCAACCGTACAAGAACAAAAGAACAATATTAGTTTTCACTTAGGCCAATGGCTGCCAGCTTTCAGGAGAGGTTATTTTTACTCTTGTGGCAGTATTTTTTCTCTTTCTATGCTCCTTTCCCGTTTCTGGGCTTTTCATTCAGGAAGAAGTAGTGTCTTTAGTTCTTTTTGGGGGGAGGGGTAAACCAAGTGTGGAGAGTAAATTCATGCCAACTCGCCCTACCACTACCGCCAGGAAGAGCTTTCAATATTCATCCACCGGCCTGAAAGCTGTCACCGCTTGGCCTATAAGGCATGGAAGCCCATTTCTGCATTACAGTCAAATCTATATGAAAGAGTCTATGATTATCCTGATCTCAGCTTGGCAATGATGACACCAAATGCCATAACAGACTAAAATGAAGGTACGATGGGAGCCAACTGTACAGCTCTATGGACAGAAAGAACTCTTTTAGAATGTGGAAGCTTGTTTGAGTGCAGGGACCCACTTCGGGATCGTGTATGTGACCAGATGTTCCTCTCGCGTATACTTTTTTTATGTCAACTGGGATAGAGGCCGAAGTTCAAAAGACATCGAGCGCGCTGTTGAAGGGTTTTTGATTTAAACAACCCTTAAATGTACCCTGCTTTCGGCTGTTGCCTTGGTAACTTTCCGTTTGAAAGTGGGAGAAGTTGAGGAGGAAAGTTTCTGCAAGAGAAAATCCCAGAATCTATTTTAAAGAAGGCACACGCCGGCGTACACCCGCTTGAATATTGGATCCGCATGGGCAGCTGGGTATAGCCTTATAGCCACAAGGCAAGCACTGTGTTCATCATCGGGGTTGCATGTCACGTCCGACCCGGCCAGGTTCTCACGATGACGAGCTGAAGCTCAAACGGAGAAAGGTCGATAAGAAAGGTCGTGAGGAGCGAGGAGAAGGCAAGAAATGGCATGGTGGCGGGCTCTAACCTGCGGCATGCACGGTCGGAGTAGCACCGGCTCCCAAAGTGTAAGCGATACCATAGAGCACCCTTTCTTTCTTTGTCTTCTGCTCCTGCTCCCGTAGTGTTGTGTTTTCCGTACTCTTTATCTCTCTCTCTCTTTCTCATCACCAACTTTCACCATTTGACCAGTCGCTCCGTGATGGATGAGTAGGTCGTGACATTAGTTGGCCTACGAAAGAGACGGCGCGCTCTGTATTATGTAGCGGGTACACCACAGCCGAAAAGGAAGAAGCCTTGCGCCGAAAGCGGGGTGACTGAAGCCGGTCCGAGCGGAACACGAGCACGTCATGATCAGGTTCACAAAAATGTTTTCCGTAAGAGCCGTTGAAACACGCCTGGAGCTCCGGAGAATTGGTCATTCCTGGGTTCTTCAAGCTTACAAGGAAAGAAATGAGACAGCCACTGTCGTGGCGAAAGCTCTGTCCATCTGATAGGACGAATGCGTGCACTGTGCTAAGCTGTAGCGCGCGAACCAACTTACTCACGCACGTGCCACACTTGCGTTCTCGATCAGGCGTCGCGATACGTACTAGTACATGTATGACATCATTGTAATTTCACTGGACCGACGTACGCGTCTACCCTGCTCCGCAGGGATTGAAAATTTCAAAGCTCCCTTCCCCGAAACTAACATTTTGCCGCAATATTAGCTCACTGCTCAGTAATTTATGGTCAAATTTACTCCAAATTTTCAACACTTGCTGTTTGCCGAAAGGGCTCCAAAACCTACTGCACATTTTTTGAAATTTCGCCTCTTTCTTGAGTTATTGCGTAAGACACCAGACGGAAGAGGGCTTTCAAGAAAAAGATTATTTTCTTAACCCGTTTGGCTTGCTTCAAGCAAAACCTAGAGCTGACACCAATCAAAGTAAATCTGTAGTATTGAACATTGTTTTGGGCCGCCATCTTTGTTTCAAGCATAAGGCTCCGAAACAATGAGGAGTTTTCCTGCGCATTTTTGGCTTGTCTTGAATAGGGTTTTCTCAGCTAGTTCTTGAAAAGCAAAATGCCCATTTTCTCAGTTTCAAAAATAGGGTCCAGGGAATGACGCCCCTTAACCAGGTTTTGGCTTTGAACATCATCGCAACTCCGCTAATGAAAAGTTAGTTCGAAACTAGGACCGTCTCTTTATTCACGTTTGTGGGTGCAGGAGCTAATTGAGCTTGCTCGCTTCGGATCTCGTCCTTCTCACATCTTCCAAGACAAAATTGTACAGCTACCGCTGCGGCCTGTTTGAGTCTGTTCGCCGGCACTAGCTAGGCTAGAAAGTTTGCATGCAATTTTTGAGGAGATCTGGACGTCTGGCTTGTTGCCAAGGCATCCCAGCACGTGATTTCAATCAGTCACGTCATCAGAAATGAACAGGATCCCGTCGACGTAGTGACATCGATCCGCGACATAAGACGGTCGTGGGCGAATAAAGGTGAGGCGAATAATGCTTTGCTCAAGTGTTCAGAAGTAGCATGGTTATGCTGGCATAGGCAGTCTCTTCCCCGACCTCCGGGCTTTTTCTCCTGTCCTCAGTGCTAAACTGTGGCCTTTGTAGCGCACCATGATCGAAGGCTTTTTCTCCTTAATTCACTGCTCTCAGTTACGATCAACAAAATCGCATGCACGTTATCCGCATCCTCCCGTCCAACCAGTTGGTCTGAGAGCAGGCGAGCTTTCACCGTTCGCGCCGACAGAGGACTTTTTTTGCCGCGGTACAAGTTTCATATATTTCCCGCTTTGCAATAAACTCGCTACGCTGCGAAATATCAGAAAGATTTATCCGATCAACGATACCCTCCATGATAACCTTTTCCTTGTCGGTTTACTCTCACCCCATCCCCTTCTATCTCCTTCCTCTCTCTCTCTCTCTCTTTCTCTCTCTCTAGCTCGTTCTTTCTTTCTCTCTTCTCCCTTTCTCTCCTCTAGAGTTCTCTCTCTCTCTCTGTCTTCTTCTTCTCTCCCCCATCTCTCTCTCTCTCTCTCTCTCTCTCTCTCTCCCTTTCTCTTCCCATTTCCCTTTCTCTCCCATCCTTTCCTTCCGGACTCTGACGAAGCTCATAGGTGCCAGAGCAGCTTGAAAAGCCTCGACCCCCCTCCGAAATTCCATCCTAATTTTTGCAGGGATCGACGCGCAGCAAGACCAGACTGACGCACGTACCCGCAGCTCCTGCCAACACAAACCGTTTCCGACCTAGTGGCCGCGGCGTTGATTTCTTCGCGCCTGCGGCGCTGGGGGCAGACAGGGACTAGCGGGGACAGGTGGTGGTTTTGGGCGTCGCGTGATCAACGCCTGCGATCCCCGCGTAGGTCACGATTATCATTCCAGTGCAGTAGGCAGTGCAGGCATTGTGCTCTGCCCTGCCGCGAGAGGCGTGAAGAGCCCGAACAGCAAGACGGAGATGGCGCTGGGTTTGATTTTCGCTTGGCGCATGCTCGTTTTTTTTTTTTTTTTGAGAAGGAAGTGTGGAAGCCTAAATCGAGGTCTATGCCCGTTGATTTGCAGTAGTGCTGCGTTTCGATCGTTAGGTACCAATCCACAAAAACCATCATATTTAAAGACGAGGATACGTAGAGCGCTTGATTGGCTGTACATGAGCATGCCACGCAGTACAACAACCATTGGCGTTACAAAACACACGGCTTGCTTGGCTCGCGGACAAAGCAACATTTCTGACAGTTCTAGAACTCTTGCATTTAAAGCTCCACATGTCAACTGGTCAAGCATTGTGTGTGTTTGTGTTTCATTTTTTGCTGATCCTTGTGGTGAGTTATGTTTTATGCGGGATCATCGTACACCTACACAGGCCACATCCTCCCGGAAAACTGTCACAAGCTGGAATTTCCGAAAGTTGGATGATCGCCCGCGCTGGACCGAAACTGAATACGAGCCTCCCGCGCTGGTATCCATAGCTCTTAGAATAGAAAAGGCGGACAATAGAATGAATAGCTTTTAGGAGTGCTAAGCGCGTAGGGATTGGGCGCTTGAATGCGCTTTTGACAGTATCTACTCAGACATTCTACAAAATAACGAGAATCCTGAAAGGAAAGAAATGGAAGGGGAAAGGAACGTCTTTTTGGACTTACGAGTTTCTTGCTTGGCCTTGTCGGTGCGGTCTTGCTGGTGATTTTGCTCTGAATTGGATTTATCGCCACACTCAAGTGTCTCCATATCTGAGAACTTCTTCACAGGAAAACAGAACGTCAGACGAGAACGCACTGCTGAAGTCCTTGTGAACCTTTCTTTAGGAAGAGTCTGTAAATTTTAACAGGAAGGTGTACATGTAGTTATGATATGAGAAAGATGAAAAATAACACTTTGGTGGGCTACAGAGAACCTACCTTCGAAAGGATACCATTATAAAAATTGATAATGTTCTGAGCTGTTTCTGGTCTATGGGATTTAGTTGATTGAAAAATCCCACTTTCTTAAAGATGTACAAACTGCTACATACTGCAAAAGACCTAAGCTTGAGAGACCTGTGATGTGCAGGTCTGGGAGAATAGGGAACAGGTTGTGTATTCTTTTTCTAGCGCTTTTTACAATGAATGTGCCATACAATTCACCAGCCATTCGTCTACATAGCCGAATCACGTGTTCTTTCCTGGTTGCTTGTCAATCAGGTCGGTGATTCGAGCACAACCCGCCCTTCTCGGCAGCTTGGCGGTAGCGGGGAGGGACTGGTGTGACGGGGTTTCTGTTTTTGGCCAAAAAAAAATTTAGATTCGACCAGCGGAGGACCCTTTGCACCCTGGTTTGAGTTCAAGTTGACATACTAGCCAAACACTCGGCCCGTAATGCATTGGGAACGTAACGTACGCTATCTGTGGGCTCGTCACGTGATATTGATCGGCGTCTGCTCACCGATCAAAATGTAGGACTGTCGGCCATGGCCAGCTTCGATCACCAGTCCGAGGCCAAGCTGCAAGGCCGGTGTTTTCAAAGAGGCTACTTGCTATATTTGACATACTGGCATATAATGAACAACAAAAGAAGCGTGCTGGACTTCAATCCATGGCTATGTACAATCCATCTCCAGCAGGCTGCACTTAGCACAGGAAGAATGGCCAGCTGATTTTTTTTTTCTTTTAAGAAATAAACCTCCATTCAAGTGCTGAAGCTGCATCCTAAAATACTCTCAACCTGCAGGCAAAATGATGGGTGCGCGTGGTGTTAACGTTTTCTTATTACGCAGTCCTAACAATGCGCTGAAAAGAGAAAAGCATGGCAGCTTAGCAAGTTGGCAGGCAGAATGCTTTAGATTTATCAACTACACCGCCATTGCAACGAACACTGCTGGAATAAGAAAGCTTTAGTTATAGGGCTGTCTGCAGCTAACACCATTCATTTGCAGGGTGGCGTTTGATGAAGTCCCCTTTTGTCCGTACCTAGGAAGTGAGTTGTGCCACTCTCCATTGACCTTTATGTACCGTGGAGTCGTTTGCTCCCCAGAAAAAATGACATTCGAGTTCTTGTATACTGAATTCATTGATTGATCGTCAGTGGTTGATCGCAGCACTATTTCGTGCCAATTCAAGTCGAGTGACCTGTAGCCGGATAGTGGGTCGATTGCATCCGTTCACGACCTCCCTCCCCGCTCTCGCTCGCTAATGGGCCCATGTTATAGTGGCCACCAGCTATGTCAGCTCCTGTGCCTTTAGCCACATCGTGAAATAATCTCTACTTATAGTTTAACAGGTATAGGTAACTAGCTTACCTGTTCAATCAGGTACTGGAAGACTGGAAGTCCGTCCAATTGCAAACCACTTTGAGCTCAGAAGAGTTGAAGTCGAAGAGCTGTGATATCGATTACCCGTAGTGTTACAAGTGAAGTCGGCTGATCAGCCTAAATCGATCTCTCTCTCTCTCTCTCTCTCTCTCTCTCTCTCTCTCTCTCTTTAATCAGAACACTGCCCTTATGTATTCTTTGCTAACTGGCTCGATACCTTCAGCGCCAGTTCTTCTCGAAGATCTGCGTGAAGGCTCTCGCGGCAATCCAGCTTGTCCATTCCCTTCGACTACATTTGAGCCGTCTCTACTCGACCGTGCAGCCACGTCTGAGCATGCGCACTGTAAGTATTGAATGTTTTAGCGCGCCTGAGATGAGTAATGCTTCTCTATTTCGTCGATCCTTGTGGTCGTGACTGTTTGGGATACCACTTCCCTCAACATGAGCTGAACACAACAGGACAGAGAACAAAGATTCCCTCATCAGAGTCCGAACTTTCTTTCCAGTACACCCCATTCAGGCTGCTTCGCTCCGGATCCTTACCCACGATAAATAACAGAAAATTACAGAACCGCTACGTTCGCATTTGGAGACATAAAGTCGTGAACAATGTCTCGGAGGGCCACAGTGGGAGTGGACAAGAACTAAGCAATGGACAGTATGCCATGGTCCAATGGTGACTCTAGGTAGGTGCTGTGTTCGTTGGTCACTCGCCACAAAACTGCAAAGATTCAAACGGAAATGATCGTGAGCGGGCAAATGCAGATTTATCGGTCAGCTCATTCAGCACGTAAGAACTAATAACGATGCAAGAGAGAAGAAATTTCGTTCGGTAGCATGTGCTAAATAAGCTGAGGAAGCCTAGCGTGTGAACTTGAATATTTTTCTTTCGCATTTTACCAGCTAGTTCCATGCTGTCTTAGTTTCGAGCGAGAGAGAGGGGGGGAGGAGAGAGAGTTTCTCTCTCTCTCTCTCTCCGCCTCACTCTCTCTCTCTCTCTCTCTCTCTCCCTCTACCTCTTTAACTCTCTCTCTCTCTCTCGTTCTCTATCTCTGATCGCTCCCTCTCTCTCCCTCTTTCTCCCTCGCTCTCTCCCCCTCTCTCTCTCTCTCTCTCTCTCTCTCTCTCTCTCTCTATCTATCTATCTATCTATCTATCTATCTATCTATTTATCTATCTATCTATTCATCTCCCTCCCTCTTCTCCCTTCTGTCCCTTGACCACGTACACCTGCAATTTAATCAATGACTCCTTCAAGGCAAGACCTTCAACACAATATATGCATTGATTTACAAAGTCTGGCACTGGCAACTCTCATATTCCTGGCCTGATACTACAGCCTCCTTGACCACCTCACAACATAGGCAATACCTATAGATATATGTCTTGATGTTCCAAGAAGCATGTAGATCAATGGAGGGATGATGGCAGTGTACAGACCGTGCACCGGGTCAACGTTAGCAAGCAGTGCATAGGCAAGGCCTGCCAAGGAGAACAAGACATATAAGATGATGGCGGATAGACTATAGCTTTCATGGTAGACATGGTACACCCTGGTGCGAGGTAATTGATGGCACACTCAGCCCGGAAAGTAAAGTAAGGCCACATGTTTTAACTAGAAGCATACCATGAACTACCTCGTCCCTTAAAAGTTTTGACAGTGTCCACCATGCAAAGCTCCAGTGCATGGTTTATGCCAGGTTTGTTAGGGCCAATGAAAAGACATGGATAGAACACCAGCAAGTATGTCATAGGCTAGATTTTCCACAACGGTAAACAGCCTGAGCTGGTGAGGAAACGGAGAACAGGTGAGGGGTTGGACCATAATACATGAAACATTCACATGCAGGTCCTAAAATGGTTTGCATATGACTCATCAGTCTGCTTGCAAAATGTGTCTCCTGATTTCATTTTCTTGCCATTTATGGCAAAATGTTAACCTACAGAGTCAGCCCGTCACCGTAGTTACTGTAGTGTGCTTCATCGCCTTTATACGTAAATGGCTGCCACATGGACTGAATTTAATTCTAGGAAATCTTTGTGAGAAACTAAACAGATTTTCCTGGTTGGAAACAGCACAGGATGGTTGAATCGTGAGTCAATTTGATCGAACACGTTACATATCTGGGCTGAAGTCCTGATCCAATGAACCCGGTGAGGCAATTTGGAGTCTCTGTACTGTCCTGCATGTGCACGTGCTGCATGCATGGGCTTGAAAAAAAAATTTTCAGTTTCAACCTTGGCCTGGCATTGACTGCATGGGTAGGGTGCATTGTCTATGAGTAGTGTTCACAAGAAAGAACATCCACCACCAGTAGCGTATGTCATGGAACTATCAAGCGCATGCTAAACATTCAATCCCACTTGCACAAGCGCAAGACCATTGTTGATGGCCCAATTTTGATAATGAACACTGTGAGCAACGTTGCATACACAAGGCTGTAACTTATACTGTTCAGTTAGTGAATCTCAGCCCTTCAAATCACTGACGCAGCGCTCACAAGCATCTTCTATTCACAAGAGAGAGTTTTAGTGATCTGGGTTGTAGAAGAATATGAGTTTGCAAATAGCGTCAGAGATAGACAGCTGTTTGCCAGTCTGAAGCTGCCTACTCAAGCCCGGCTTCGCCATTTCCCTTTCCACAGTCATGAATAAATATGGTGATCATACTCTCCTTGTCAGGTGCAGATACTTGTGTCAACCGACTTGCAACTACGCAAATGGCAAGAGCTAAGGGGAGATGACGGGTACGGTCAGCCGGTACATTGGAATACCTGGAAGAAAGTGTGTGTGTGTGTGTGTATGTGTGTGTGTGAGAGAGAGGGGATGTCTGAGCAAGCGCAACGAAAGACAAAATGGTGTCTTGGTGAGTCTTGTCCGCGTGCGCGTACATT
>JAOWAR010053339.1:0-13030 GCA_028571005.1 Clathrina lutea
TTCAAACGGTGTCACCGTGTGTGGCGCGATCGCCGTCAACCAAGCTCGCCGCAGCGGAAGTCTTTACAGAAAGCTCCTCATTCGACTCCGCTACAAAGCGTTGAACCCTAGGTAAAGATAGCAAAAGGAGAGTGAGACAGCTGCTATCCCGAGTGGTCTTATCGACAAAAAATGCAGCTCCCCACTGCGATCGGGCGAGCAACTCACGCCTGTGCCAAAGAAAAAACCTGCCTGAAGATCAAGTCCTCCTTCTTCCCGCTCTACTTCAAGCCATGTTCCTCGCAGAAGCTCTTCAGCAAAGCCACTGTCCTCCTAGAAAGATCTTCACTCATCGTCACCGCCATTGCTTCTCCACATACAAGGGGCTCTTAACAACCAGAAAGTGCCCCTCAGCAACCGAAAAGGGGATTTCCCTAGTACTTTTGCATGCGTGCCATTGAGCGGGTACAGTAATGTCCGATGTTGGGGAGTGAACGTATATGTAAATATATCTATATGATAGGCAGATGGGAGGGTGGACAGTCAGAGATCCATGGAAACCCCTCAAGGTCAGGGGCGAGCTATGCACCTGCTATGTGCGGTTTTGGTCTAAATCCCCCCAACCCCCCAGAAACACACCGAGTAGGCTTTCTCCACGTGGTAGCACATCTTTAGCGTAATGAGACGGACACAAAATATCGCGGAAAGAAAAAAAAGACACCCTTGTCTATATCTAGATAAACGAATATCTTCGAAAGTCCTGCGAAACGCCTTCGATAACCGGCGGACACATTGAACTTCCGTTCCATTTGAAAAATAAACAGGCATGCATCAACGTACTGTTCTCTTTGTAATCACGATGGTCGACAATCAAAGAATATCTTCGAATATCCTGCGAACGCTCTCCGTGCGGAGATAACTAGGGACTACATCGAACTTCCGCTCCATTTGAAAAATAAACAAGCATTGACCGAGCAGTCACACCAATATATTTAGCCTGGCAGCCACTCTACGGTATCTCGAGGAATTTACCCCCCAAATACTTGATTTCCCGTTTACTTTCATGCTCTTTCCTCCGAGCAAGGATTGATCGAGCAGTCTCACCAATACAGTATTTCACAAAGTATTCGGCAACAGTAAACCTCGCTTCCTCCAAAGCCCCGTACTTTGACATTCTCACTTCACCCATTGACCGAAATTCAATCTGTGGACCGGAAATTCACGAAGGGTTCGCAAGGAACAACCATGTAAAGACTTCTTCCCAAACCCCGCGCTTTTCTCACTTCGACCATCGACCGGCGTAATTCAATCTGTAGCAATTCGTGAAGGGTTCGCAAGGAACAACCGTGAACGTAGCTGAAAAACTGAAAAATTCCTCTTCTGCGGCATTCCTGCGAATACTGTTCAAGTGTGATATCTCGGTAGCCGTAAAATCGCCATTGAATAACCTCGACAACTGTATCCAGTTAAAACTTTCAGAATCGACTGTCGCTCGAAATTTCAGGATGAATCTCAACTCGGATAACCACGAATCAACAACTCTGCTCGTAAACTTCAGTAACCCAAAGCATCAGATCACTCGAAAGTCCCGCGAAACACCCTACGGAGATAACCGGTGGCTACATGGAACTTCCACCCCATTGGAAAAATTAACAGGTATGTCCTTTTATAACCTGACGAGGGCCACCACAGAGTAGCCGAAACTGTTGTCATTTACATACACAAGCTGACTGCAGAAACAGGAATTCAAGCCGTTTTTAGGTATGTCAACTGCTTCACCCAAGGCTTTAAACGCTCGTCATTACGATCCTACTGGATCTTGCCTTTGGTCGAATTTGGTTTCCCGGTCGTTCTCACCTCCAGCTCGAAAGACGTGAATCCTAGCATACTTTGTACACCACGCGCGGGTGAGTAGTGGTCGCACCCCCATGACTGCTTCGATCCAAGTCCAAGGCTATTCCCGACTTTCTTCTCAAAACCTACAAGGTCGATTCCCAAGGTGGATTGTGCTTTCGAACCTTTGATGTAGATTGGAAACAGTTCTTCCGGTTCCACGAACAGCTCTATAGGCGATCCACTGTCAATTCTTTACGTTTCGTTTCATCCGAGCTGAAACTTTTTGTTCTTGCTTCACTCGACTCATAACCATTGTTTTACACCTCATTTCGTTTATTGGATTTACCCATTCAACCTCATCCGATCGAAACAATGCTGAAATTAGGAAGATGAAAAACACTTCTTCCCGAGGATCTAGAAAAGTCAACACGCGTTTGTCTCCCACGACCTTTCCACGGATTGAACTATGTATTCCTAAAGATGATGTTAGTTTTAGAACGGCAGCGACGCCATTCTCGGTTCTCAACCTAAATTTTTCATTTATTAATGCAATCTTGTGGAATACCTCCTACCCCGTCAATACGGAAAGGCGAGAAAACCGGTATTGGAGATAATCCTATACCTGCGTTTTTCCATCTATTTCGTTAAGCTCATTCTTTATTTCAAAAATTCCCTTCATCTCACTCGAAACACTTTTAATTTCGCACCGGTTAAAACTTTCCGATTTTGAAAGCCAAGAAGCAGAGTAGAAAGTCAGAGAAGTAGAAGAAAGAGAAGAGAAAGAATGTAAAGGCGACTCACGGGAACGCCATCCGTCAAAAAAAAAGTACAGGTTGGGTCGGACTCGAACCTGCGGTACCAATTCACGTAGCAGACGAGAGTCACTCTCACTATCCGAATACGCCACGAGACCGTCCTCAAAAAGAATGGCGGGCCGTGTCACATCTTCCAACGGAGGATACTCGATCGCCTACAAGGTTGAGCCCGATGCCCGAAGATGTCGAGAAACTGTCAGCACCAAGCATGGCAACGAGAGCACGTTCTACGTGATTCACCGAAGCCAGCCCGGAAAGACGGAGATGGTACAAGACCAGGGGACAGCGGCCCACTGTAAATCAGTCTTGAACGTGCTCTCGTTGCCACGCTTGGTGCTGACAGTCTCTCGACATCTTTGAGTATCAGGCTCAACTGTGTAGGCGATCGAGTATCCTCCGTTGGAAGATGCGACACGGCCGTTCTTTTTGAGGACCGTCTTGTGACGTATTCGGATAGTGCGAGGGACTCTCCTCTGCTAGGTGAATTGGTACCACAGACCAATTTTTACTTTACTCTCACTTCATTATCTGTTGAACTGAAAGGCAACTCAAGATGTACTTTCCATGAAGGCCAAAAAATGTCTTCCTTTCTGTCCTCATCAGTGTAAGTTCTCAGCACATTGCAAAAGACAGCAAGGGAATGATTGCGATAAACTAAACAGTACATGTCAGGTCATGCGCTTGGAAAGCAGTGTCGTCTGCATACTTCACTACTCACACTTCTTTGACTTATAATTCTATCAGTCAGAGGGGGAAATTGTGCCCCACCCCCAACCCTCATGTCGTATTCAAACGTCTAAGCCACAGTAAACAGCTTCCCCAGATGCCCCCACTTTCCCTGTCTACGTGTTTGGCACAGAGTCCGTGCAATTTTGAACCCTTTACAGTCCTGTCTTGCCATACCTACCAAGCTAAAACGGCACGTGAAAAGCACGTAAAAAGCATGGATTCGATACTTACAGGGAGCCTTCAATTTGGGCTTCAGTTTCACCCATTTTCCCGTAGTATTGTATACACTGCTCTTCTCTTAGGCTTGTGAAAACTGTTTGTAACAGACTGATTAGGTTTTTGATCGGAGCAAGTCACGGTGCTTGTCCAATGTTGGGCAGACGACGGTCGAGCAGCACGTCGTCAACTTCATCACCCTCCACTGGTGTAGTTGTGAAGAATATAGAACTCGCAAGCTTTATCAGAGTTTTTTAGCCTTAATAGTCAAAATTCCAACTTCGGACTGTTCTGTTGGCTTGCACTAGAAATTGCGAAGAAAGGGCTGGGTGGCAAAAGACCCTCCAGTCCCCATGATTATCAGGAGGAACACTCGGGATCCGGGAGGGAGGGATGGGGGTTAACACTCACCTGAAGGAATGACTATCTACGTTCCAAATCTTGACACTCCAGCCGGATATCACTTTCATCAGTTGGATCACGATATCTGTGGGTGTCCAATTTTACGCACAGCGCCGGAGGGCAAGGTCCAGCAAGTTAGGCACTTACCATTGTCTCCTGCCGGCGTTTCATGCAGCAGCAGATAGCAGTCTTTAGTTCAACGAGCTGCTCACGGTACGTTGCTCGCAGCAAGCAGAGCAGAAATGCATTGACTATTCCCATGCCGGCCAAAATCCTCTGCCCGATGATGGTAAATTGAATATCCACCTTTCCAGTGAGGGTCTCTCGAGCAATTCGAACCTGAAGCGATTTGACAGACAGTATAAAAAAGAAAATTACTTGACACGATTTTCAACCTCTCTGCTCCACCCCTTCCTCTCTCCGTAAGAACGCACCAATTTACGTGAAACGAGAAATCAACGTTGGCTAGAGTACTCTAGAAAGATATGTCAGTGTCCGGGGATCGAGCTAGGCACTGTTACCTGTGAGAGAAAATGTTACACAATCAAACTCCTTCCTATGTTTGCCTCCGTTATTATTTTTGGTGGTCCTGAGAGAATGGTATACTGAATGGACGCAGAGAGAGAGAGATCGATCAGGCATTTCAGATGGTGTAATGGGTCTCTCTTGGAACCACAAGCCAGATCAGACCTAGGGTGAACAATGGCTACGGGGATGTAGTGCGGGGTCTCTTGGAACCACAAGCCAGATCCGAACAAAGGTGAACAGCGGCATCTTGGAACCACAAGCTTGGTGAGAACAAGGGTGAACAGTGGCTATGGACAAGGACGAGAAAACCACAACGCTCACCATGCAGGCTACGATGGGGCAGATCTAGAGGCAAAATACCTAGTAAACTATGGACCTAATTTTACGGCTGGCCGCCTAACCAGCCAACAGGCCGGAGAAAACCCGGCATATTGCGGGGTTAAAATCCAAAGACACAACCTGCCCATCCGACTAGACAGGTGTGGCTAAGACAGACAACCAGGTAACACATGTTGAGCTTGAATTCGGAAAATTTAGAAGGGTGGGAGGGGGAGTGGAAAATTTCAAAACAACCTGAAGAAAGATCAACTTAGCTTCAAGCAAATTCAACAGCGCAAGCGCACAAGCCTGTCAGAAATGGCTGTCCTAGAAACTGTCCCTTGACGACGTAACCTCGCCCCCGAAAACTTCATATTCCAGCTCTTTCATTTTTAGCCGCAGGAAAAGTCCCCACACCTTAGTTAAAAGTATAGACGGAAGGCCGGGGAATTCATGGCATAACGTTTTGAGTCGGGCCATCGTACTTCATGCATACGTTGTCCACTGCAAAGTTTGCAGTTGGCCCTCTCGGCCAGACCGCCGTCACCTGCACACACAACAAGCTGTGTTGCAATGCTACGCGATCTACATCTACCCTTCAATTCAATCTGCAGAAAAATAATATGCACTTTTATGCAAAATGTAAGTGACTGCCAAATAGAGTAAATTTACCGCTGACGGGATAGAGCAAGCAGCGTAGAGAAAGGTTCCAAGGGTGATGGTCAGAGTGAGGCGCACTTCATCCCGAGAGGATAAACGTCCCAGCGCTGACCGCCAAGATGCCGATTGTCGTCGCCCGACTTCTGGATAGTTCTGACCTTTCCTCCTACTTGTTACTCGGGTACATGACGATTCGTGATCACAAGGTTCATCCTCGCTCACCTGCAGCTGCAACATCCCTCCTTGACGCCGATCGAAGCTTGAGTGGGGCTCAAATCTATTCGAACCTCGTCGTTGCAGACCAACCACCTCAACGAGGGCTAACGCATCGGTGCCTACGATGAACGAAATCATTGTGGAAGACAGTGCAATTGTTATCCAGGCGAAGATCGGGTAATTCGTCCATTTCGGAGTGCAGAAAGAATATGCCAGCGATATGCCGACAATGCCCGGAAAAACCCTTCCAAGAAGGGCATAGGCTAATGAAATGGTCCATATCGCCAGTAGAACGACGAACTGAGCTGTGGACTTTCCGTTGATGTGCTTCTGGTAGATGAAGGGATACTTCACCGCCACGCATCGCTCAAATGAAATCGCTGCTAGCGTCATTTGGTCGCTTGAGATTGTGAACGCCGCTGCAAACCACTGAAGATGGCAGACGTTCCATCTTCCGGGATATACACCTGTGATATACTTCACCTCGGCGATACTCCCAACGATTGGTGAAACAAAGACGTTTACAAAGCAGCTGCTGAAAATGAACAAATCGACTGCGTGTGTCCGCCAACGGCCCTTTCGCCAAATGAAAATGATCGCCAAAAGATTCGTTGCACAGTGGATTAAAAGATACACTATTCCAGTGATGGCAAAATCAGGATTGCTTCCAGAGTTAACCGAAAACGGATCAGGGTAGCCAGCAAACTCAGTGCTGTTCGAAGCAAGCGTTGGATATTCACGGGTCGAAATCATGCTCGGAAAGTCTGTCGTCAGATTGCTCTCTGACTCCAATCCTCCGAGACGTCCAGAGCTGTTTATGCCTGCAATAGCCTCCATTCTGTACAGGAGACAAGAACCGAAAGTGCCCTTCAAACTCGAAATGGCGAGTCTCGAGCGTGTTCTCAGTGCTTCACGTTCCGCTAGCAAGTATTGTTCATATGGTTTTGCTCGGCCAACCTTAGGTGACAGAATGTCGTGCGAGAGGAAGCCGAGCACACACCACGCCGCCTCAAAGCAATAGCCAAGAAAACGGGGTCTGCGACGTGTGAAGGAACAGTGGTGCAAAAAATATGCGCCGGTCGGTCAAATGCCGGGTGTGCGAAACCATACCTAAACTTTTCGGTCGCCACTTATTTATGCAATTGATGTTCAATCTATGCTGAACGTGCAATTCAGCATATTTCCATGGAAATGCAGAGTTGTTCGAAGTCTTCTTGCAAACGTTTTTACAAGTCTTGGCTGGTATTCATAGAGGGTCGGGCGTCCCTATCAGTCCCCTAAACAGGTGAAGCGGTGAGTTGCGCGCGGATATGGCGGAAGGTGGCACCGGAAACAAATCTGTGAGTACAACGGAGACAACGAAGCCGACGTTTCTCTATGCCGGTTACTCTTCGACTGTGAAAACCGTTGGGTACTGGAGGTGCTGCAAGTACAATGAACTGAAGTAGAAATTCCGCTGTAAGGTGAGTACGAACTTCGCCCTACACGTTCTTCGTGCCTGCGGTCATTCGCACTCTAGCTAGGCCTTTGCACTGTTGTCCCACTGCATGAATGACCCTTCGCACCGCTGCACTTTGCTCTATCGCCTTCGCAATCTTGTCGTCCTCCTTATAGGGATACAGCAAGGAAAGGCGCGAAAGAAACACAGTGTAACAAAGCTCAGCAGTTTTGGCGCCTTGGTCTCTTCAATATGTCTGCAATTTAGCAAAGAAAAGTACTGACGTGTAAACATCAAACCAGAACGATGGCGGTATTGAGCTTCGCAATCTTTTCGGTTTGGTATCGTCTTTGTTTTCCCCAATTTTGTGTCCTTAGAACGTTTGCATTTTCTCACTGTCCCTTTTCTCACCTCCGTCGTCTTTCACTTTCTTTTCGCCATCTGATCCTGTCACCTTCCCTTCTCGCCCTTCTTCTCTATCCCCTTCTTTTCTCATCTCCCCGTTTTTGCCACCTGTCCTTTGGTTGTCCTCCCCTTATATATTTAAGTTTGAGTATTACTTTCTTTAAGCTGAAGAAGCCCTCGAGGTCGAAACGTTCTCGGAACCTACCTACCGCCCTTTCTTTGGTCGGAACGACATCCCCGCTTGCAAAGCATGAAGGAGACAAACATGCTTGCTGTTTCTTCCGTCTGCAAAATATGAACACAGGCCTTGAATTGACGCCATACGACATTTTCAGAAAAATGCCGGGAAGTAGCCGTTGTATTTTCTGCAAAAAGCCAGTCTCCTTCGTTAGCTTACAAATTATCGAATTCTGATGCTTTCCAGTGCTGGTCACGATGGGAATGTAGAAAATAAGTTTTGATAGCTCCGGCCGGGCAATCCAAGGCTCGGCTTGCTACGATCTTGTGAGGTGTACCTTCCAACGCAGTATCTTAACTAGATTTGTTGGACCACTTTGCGATTTAAACGTGCACGTACCGGGAAGCGAAGCACACACACACACACACACACACACACACACAGATCCGTAATCGAATCAGGCACAATTGAGAAAGCTAATCAAGAGATCTGAATATGTGTTCCCGTTCATGAGAGAGAGCAAGCTGCGTAAGAACAGTCCCAAGGATCACAGGTCGTGTGAAGCACGCTTCCTCTCCAGAGTAGGATAGCCGTCGCGCAATCCGTGATAATGAGATCTTCCGCTTGACTTTCGTTGACAAACTACCCCGCTGTCCTGCCGCTAGAGATCCGCCTGCTTTGCTTAAAAGCTCAATCGACGATAGTCCATGGCGCCTGCCCGGTTTCTTCCCCTCGAACCTCTTCCAAACGTTGACGGTGTCGCTGACATCATGCATGTATCATGGGGTCGTTGACATGCTCAACTTAGATTATGCTAGTACATGTACATGTACATTGTTAATATAGATTTCGCCTTTAATGCTGAGACACGTTGGAGTCTGTGAAAAGGAAAAATCTGACATTTGCGTTGTCCTCTCTACTTGATGAAAGGAAAGGCTTATAGCTACCTTTGAAGGTCTCTAAGACTTAACCTCCCGTCCGGGCCTTGTCTTTACCTAAGCGATTCGGACTCAACATGCGAGTGTTTCGTTACTCTCCGCGTTTCTCCATGTACAATCAATCTATCATTCAGAACACCGGCCAGCTCGACAGACACAAGAGCACCCCTTGTCTGGTTCAACCCGGCTCTGACAAGCTCCTTTCACCGACGTACAAAAGAATGCTCCCCTTATAGCCACAGCTGCAATGAAGATATATGGAGTAGTCACCTCCCAGCCTGAGAGAAGAGTAGCTATAGCCAGGTACCCATCCGAGCCAATCCGAGCAACATCCTAATATGCACTGCACGCGCGCCGACTTCGCTGTAGTCGTGTTGGCGTCACTGGGTCACGCCTACCGCTCTTTGGAGAAATACCGTAAACTCCTCCTCACTCTTAGAATCCGCATAATAATAATCTCGGTGGCTACCACTGCAGCGAGACAATCAGACTATCGGCTCGGAATTTGATTGCTATAGCTAGTCTCCCAGGATTCCCGGCGTCGAGCATGCATTTGATCTGTCCACCGAGTTGGCGAAGTAACTGACCGTGTCCCCTTTGGCTGGGAAAGCAGCTGCACTGGGTTCCCGTCTCTCTTCCCTTTTTTGTGGGTGCACCAAGTCCTGCAGATTGCTCCGTTACCGTACCTACCGGTTCCACAGTGTCATCGTTCCACGGCAAAATAGAGCGTTGGCGCAACAGCGGGCAGGATCGATAATTGGTCGATAATTGCTTTTGTGGCGTGCTTGCCGCTCACTCACCGGCGCTGAACGACCAGCTTCAACCCGAGCACCCATATGCATTTGCCGAAGTGAAGCCAGTTGGGGTGGTGACGAGCGGCTTTCCGAACAATTCTGTCCTCGAGGACTTACCGCTGAGGTCCGCCCGTCCTGCGTGAAGCTGGTACGGGAAAGACAAAGGCCGCGTTGAGTGAGGCATGCGCGCAAAAAAGCCCAGAGATACCTTCGTTGGCCCCAAGACGGAAAACGTAAACGCCTTCGATCAGCAAGTACTTTGGCAGAAAGTGTTCAGGGATGCTTCGAGTGGGCACCGTCCAGGCACTTCTGTGTTAGGGTGCGCAGGGTGCCATAGCAACCCCACGCCTGGCCCTCCAGACGAAAAGATCCGCTTTTCTTTTCCTTTTTCTTTTAGTTCGTCTTTAGTCCGTCCAGCCGAAAGGTCCGCAAGGCGACCGACCAGCGCACACTACTTCGGTAACAAAATATCACTTGCGCAAAGTCCGCCTCTCTTTGTCATCCCACCGGACCGACCGGATGTGCCAACACCGCAAGGCCGGGCCGCCGGATCACGTCATGATCAAGCTGAATGCGCAAGCTGGCCCTTGAATGGATGCCATGACTGGCATGCATGTCCTCGACCGTGACGCGTTTGCGAGCACGTTGCCAGCTGATGCGTGATGTGTAGATCTACATAGGCCATAGACCTTTTCGTAAAATGGCGACCTCTTCCTCTTCTTTTCAAAGCTAGCGAGGCAAGCGCCTTCCTCCTCGTAACCCGCATCGCTCTCGAGAACCGAGACGCCACTCCCCTCCATAGCGAACCGAATGTCTCTGTGATCATGATAACGCTCGAGCTGAAACAGCTTTTTTGAACTTGGCGCTACGAAAGACTGCAGTCCCAGACAAGTCTCGATCTTCCCGCTTCGTGGCCGTCGCACTTTCCTAGTCAGAGCTCACTGAAATTAAACAAAATGGAAGAGAAAGCGGCCAAAGGTTGTCCATCGGTGCAAGCTACAGGCGCACCTGCACGCATACATTTGAGTTTCGCACGCTTTCCGCTCGCCCCGTCAGACCGGCCGGTCGCCATTTTACGAAAAGGTCTATGCCGGCAAGCTGGTGCTCTACATCGTTCAGCTGTGGTTCCCATGCCTATAAGAGAGAAACTGTTGAGGAGTTTGTTCAGAGTTGCACTGAATGCGCTACTTGTCAATGCAGTCGCGTTTGCGGGACGGTCAAGTCGAAGAATCAAGAAAAGGTCAAGCAAAATTGGTCACAAGGAGCAGTGCGAGCGCGAAAGAAAGAGGGTAGCGAAATCTTGCGGTTCTAGGGATGACTTGATGGCGTAGCGATGAGTAAGGCGATGCTTGTATGCTAAATGAATTGGTGCCGCAGGTTCGACTCGCGGTCTCTACAGGGACTTTTGGGCTTACAAAACGTTTTCTTCGCTAGATAGTTTTACTTGGTCCTGGATGGTCATGGCTGGAGAAGAAAGTATGTCTAGGATTTTTGAGTCCATATCCGAACTTCAGAAATGTAGGAGACAATATTGGACGGATAACCCTCATTTTACGTAAGCCATGGTTGGATAAAGAGGATGAAATTAAAGAAAGCCGGACACATTAAGATAAACGAAAATCAACAAGAACTCATGGAGAGAACCTCCGGCAGACCGAGCAGCTGGCTGTCCAAATGAATCAAAATTTCTGATTGCCTCACGTACACGCTAATGACGATGTCGTGACATCATAACTCCGATCACATAGCATCAACGGCCCTGCTGTCCGCGCGAGACAGGTCGAAATGAGCTAAGAAAAGGGGGTCGACAGCAATGCTATTGTTGTCATCAGTGCAATTTATTGTCATATTGCCATGTATGGACAACGCTGGATAACTGTAAACAAGGACAGGATTAGACATTCCCAGGCCTCGACTTGTGCTCAAGCTGCAACCGGAACTTGCGTCATGGTCATCATCATCTGGGAAAAACACCTCCACTTAACGTGTCGTGAATTTCGCAAGCGGACCAATGTGTCGTGCCTTGCGTCATTCCTTCGCAGCGAAGGGTTTTCTTTTCCGAGTGCGCAGCTGCAGCGGTCAGTAACATTGAGAAGAACGGACAGGCGGGGTCAAAGCAGTGTTATTCCATCTGAACCCTCTGGTTGGATTGCGGCTTTGTCAGTCGGTTGCACGCACTCTGGATTTGATCTGAGTTGATTACTAGCGACAGGGAAAATTCAGTCGTCGCCCTACACCGAGTGCCGAAGCTTGCATCGATTGCTTTCGAGCCAACGTTGGAATGGAGTACGTGCGAGGCCGGTAGGGGGTTCGAGATTCGTGCGTGATGGGTTGGGGAAAGGAAACCTGCCGTTGGAGGTAGTCAAAGCTAGCTACAAGGAGCTGTTCGAACGCTCCATGAATATTTTTTTCCGCACCGCCGAGAGTTCTGGTAATTTGAGAAAGAAAGGTGGGCAGCTGCTATTCAAAGTAGAAGAGAAAAAAAAAAGAAAGAAAGTGCACATAAGCGGTCATACTCCGACTGTGCTCTCAATTAACCCATGTCGTCACAAAGGCTTGCAAGAAAGACGCGGCGACACGATCGCTTGCATGCTCAGGTAGGAATAAGATCATATTCAAAAAGTTCCCCTTCTATTTGAATCATTCCTGGTTTGCTTTTGTCAAATGCGTTTTTGCTGTTCAAAGCACATGTCAATAGGACCATCCTTTGCTAAATATGGGTGTTATTTGGGATACAACCACTGTTTTGAAGACCGGGTTAGAGAACTAAGAAAGAAAGCCTGAACCAGAGAATTCCCGTCAGGACACCTCAACAAGACCAAACATCGTCACCTTCAAAAACCTCTCTCTTACGAAGACCAACCGCCAAAGAGAACTCCTGAACAAGCGTGTTTCACTCCGAGTTCTCACTGTACTCCCAGGAATCTCGCTACTATGGTAGGAATAATAAATACTAGCGATGGGTACAAAGGTCACGATACGCCTTCCATGTTTATAACAAAATAAATAACTATGATCAGTGTGTACTCTACAGCTTGGCTGCGTGATCGTCACGACACTCCGCGCCCACAAAAAGGAACATAATGGACACAATAAATACTGAGAAGGGCGCTCCTCAACAGCCCCACACTCCCCGCCCCAAGGAGAAAACAAAAAGAAAAAACAAGGTGAAGAAATCAGCAGGAAGCGCATGTCATGAAAGAAACAAGGTAATGAAGAGAGACGTCACTCACTCAATGTTGTCTCAATGTCCAGTCACACAAATGTCACTGCAAATCAAGCTGAG
The DNA here is from genome assembly GCA_028571005.1 of Clathrina lutea. Classification (NCBI taxonomy): domain Eukaryota; kingdom Metazoa; phylum Porifera; class Calcarea; order Clathrinida; family Clathrinidae; genus Clathrina; species Clathrina lutea. Next base: position 12,739 of record JAOWAR010053339.1, read on the forward strand.
CAAGAAGTCTTGCATGCGCCGTATCAGCTGCAAGTCGCTGTGGTCGTTGCCGAGGAGAAACTGGTTGAGGATTGGCGACATTCGAGCTGGATGAGGTAGGTTGACCGATGGAGTGCATGCTGCCAAGTTCTAAAGGAACAATCTTGTTGACAGGACGAGTGATGCGAGCACCAGAGCTCGTGCGAAGAACAGCCGTGCGGTGAACTCCATCGAAGCTGGGTGGAAGCTCTGCCACGACGGCCAGCTTCCACTGACAGCGTGGTAGGTCGTCGGAAACAAGAACCACATCCCC